>CM038628.1:23652127-23664627 GCA_021554675.1 Leuciscus idus
AGCCCGGCCCTGATGGCCGCACGTTCTGACCTGTGTGCAAAGTTTCAAGAGTTTTCGAGCACGTTTAAGGCCCCAAAAGCCCCTGAAACCTTGAAAAACAGGAATTTTAAACAAATCTCACTCAAAAGACAAATCCCCCCACCCCTCACACACACAGAGACGCAGAGGCAGAGAGAGAGAGGGAGAGAATTCTCCAAAAAATCACATTCAAACCAAAATATCTCACTTCCTGTTGGTCACAGCTTATGACTATAAATTAGAAAGTTGTCCGGCTTGATGAGAACAATATACATAACGATTTTTGTGACTCTACTTAAAACTAAGCCCCCACTTATGACTAAAGGTGGCGCTACTGAGCCCCTCACCACGCCCGTTTCTGAAACTTTGCACATGTCTACGGGCTAATAAATGTGATGTGTCTGTCGAGTTTCATCCAATTTCAAGTATGTTAAGAGTCTCAAAAGCATCAAAAAAGAATATTAAAGTTTGAAGCATTGCCATGGCAACAGTATTAAAGATATCAAAAATCCTTTCACAGGTCTACATCTGCCGTGTGTTTACATTATACACATAAAGTTTGAAGCAAATCGGGTAAAAATAAGAGGGTGATTTCAAAGCATTTTGAAAGGGACACACTTCCTACTGCCAGTTGGTGGCGCTATAACTTTGACTCACAATAGTCACATCCATGTGATCGGCCTCTTACAACGAACACACTGCTGAAGTTTAATCAAGATCAGTTAATGTATGCAGAAGTTATAACACACTTCCTGTTTCCATTATTCGCCATAAATTTGCTTCCTCGCCACAGCCAAACCGTTTGAGATATCAAAAATCTGTCCGCAATTTAGCGTCCTCAATGTCTTGACTTCATGCACACCGAGTTTGGTGGGGATCGGATGAATTCTCTAGGAGGAGTATTTCAATTCCAGAGCGTACGTTTTTCAAACAACCCATAATAGCCGACTTCCTGTTGGGCTTGCGTAAAACTTAGAGCACGAAAGTTGTTCGGCCCGATGAGATCTTTATGTGTACCGAGTTTCATATTATTACATGCAAGCGTGTTTGATTTATGGACCAAGTTTTCGGACCCCGTTCCAGGGGGCGCTGTCGAGCCCCCCTGCCACGCCCGGGTGCCAGCTTCAGCCCGGCCCTGATGGCCGCGGGTTCTGACCCGTGTGCAAAGTTTCAAGAGTTTTTGAGCATGTTAAGGGCCCCAAAAATGCCTGAATAGTCGTAAGAAAAATAATAATAATAATAATAATAATCCTACCGAAAACAATAGGGCCTTCGCCCTTTCAGGGCTTGGGCCCTAATAAATAATCCTACCGAAAACAATAGGGCCTTCGCCCTTTCAGGGCTTGGGCCCTAATAATTCTACCGAAAACAATAGGGCCTTCGCCCTTTCAGGGCTTGGGCCCTAATAATCCTACCGGAAACAATAGGGCCTTCGCCCTTTCAGGGCTTGGGCCCTAAATATAGCTGCGAGCAGCGATTGCGGGCCCAAGCCGGTGGCACCGCCACCCTGGTGCCTTTAGTTACACTAAAGGCACCGGGATGGCGGTGTCACCGGCTTGGGCCCTCCATCGCTGCTCGCAGCTATATTTATATATATATATATATATATATATAATAAAGACGGGAAATTTTACTTGTCTTACCTTATTCTGATTTTATGATACACTCAAAATATTCCACAACAAATCCTTTAAATTTAATGTAAAAATAAAAACGAAAGTAAGCCGTGTTGGTCTCACGTAACCCTCTCATTAGAATCAAAATGTTTCAATATTTGCTATGTATTTGGATGCTAAACTATTCTTTATTATAGGCTTTGTACTTCACTCGTGTTCCAATATCGATGGAAAAAATCATCCTCTTTACACGCGCAAAAATGTGCTTGGAAACATCACAGTGGAGCTCTGCTTACTGTGAATGGTACAAATTGTACTACTGACTATTTAAACAGAGCAGTGTAATTCGTATATGTTATGTTGACTATTTTTATTATTATATTGTATTAGGGCTATAATGAACAGGCTGCGATGTCAAGATTGCAATTCTGGAATGTGTGTGTGTGTGTGTGTGTGTGTGTGTGTGTGTGTGTGTGTGTGTGTGTGTGTGTGTGTGTGTGTGTGTGTGTGTGTGTGTGTGTGTGTGTGTGTGACGCGGTTGCGGTTGAACAGTGGACACATAAAAACATAAATAAAATGTATTAGTTTATTCCTACTTCCATAGGAATACATTGAAAATGCTCGCTCTACTCCGCACCATTATCAATGTCTGTGCGGACATCTGTATTTTATTTTCGCTTTTAAGTTAGCGATTTAAAAGCCCTCAGCGGTGTCACACGTCGATTAACCGGTGGGAAAATGTTATCACAGTCACATCCCTAATATATAAATACAATAGGCCTACCTGAAAGATAATTTTACTTGCCCGACCAGAGTATAGCCTGATTAGAACGTCAATAACAAAACAAATTACTTGGGAATCACTAAAATGAGAGATTATTCTAATTTCATTACATTCATTTTAAGTTGCAATCAGCAGCTAATAATAAATGTCTTACTGATCAATGGTAACAAGGTTGCCCTGCTGAGGCTCATGCAGCTTCTCCAGGAGAATTGTGAACAAATGAGCGCAGCACACAAAAAAAGCAACCCAGTTAACAACATACTGACTATAAAAATGACAAATATGGAGTTTTTATATATTTTATAAAATATAAGCAACCTCACTTGACGAGTAGGCTACTATTTCCTGAATACAATCACGATTGAAACTGTGACATTGATTTCATACAACAGGTTAATAAACAGTTACAATTAAGTCACTTACATTTTAGATGCAATATTGACTGTTTTTGTTCTGTTTCAGCAGCAAAAATAGTTAAACAAAGATCACAGCAGAACCACAGCAACTTGTTTTCTCATTACTGAATGATTCAGCATTTTGAAACGAATCGGTTGACTCAAAGATTCAATGGTCAATCCATAAACATCTGTCTCAATCATGAATGACTCAGTCATTCGAACGAATCGTTTGAACGAATGAATCAATGACTCGCTCATTAAGATGGTCGCCTGGCGACACCTAATGGCGGTTTAGTGTTTAAAAGTATCATTCTTTCCAACGTGCACCATTATCAATGTCAGTGCGGACGTCCGTTTTTTACTTTCACTTTTATATTAGCGATTTAAAAGCACCCGCTCGTGTCACACGTCGATTAACCGATGGGAAAATATCCTCACAGTCATACCTAATACATTTATATTTAAATACAATAGGCCTACCTAGTAAAACGTTTTATATACTATTTTGATTTCCTTTTGGACACAAGAGGGCAGTATAGCCCTATGTTTGCTTTTTTGTTGAACCAAATAGCACTAAATAGCCTGTTTTTAACTTTTTCATACTCCTTGAATAGCAAAAACAGAATAAAATGGGTTTAGTTCTAATATTTGTATAATTTTATATAAAAATAAATGGTGTATAATTACATTTTTAGAAGTTATGAGATGTTTCCTGCTTCCTTTTTGACATTAATTTAATCCCTCGCCATAGCAAAACCGTTTGAGATATTCAATATCCGTTTACAATTTAGCATCATTAATATATTTGTATCATGTTGAAAAAGTTTGGTGGGAATAAAATAAATAGTTTAAGAGGTGTGGCAAAAAATTCAGAGGCTGATTTTGCAAAAAAAATCCACATTCAGACCAAAATATCTGACTTCCTGATGGCCGGAGCTAATGAATGTAAATTAGAAAGTTGTCCGGCTTGATGAGTACAATATACAAACTATTTTTTTTTTACTGTAGTTAAAACTAACCCGCCCACTTTTGTCAAAAGCATGTTGAAAGTGACACACTTCCTGTTGCCAGTTGGTGGCGCTATAACTTTGACTCACAATAGTTACATCCATCTGATCGGCCTCTTACCACGAACACACTGCTGAAGTTTCATCAAGATCAGTTAATGTATGCAGAAGTTATTCCACTTCGTGTTTCTCTTTTCTCGCCATAAATTCGTTTCCTCGCCACGGCCAAACCGTTCGAGATATCAAAAATCCGTCCGCAATTTAGAATCCTCAATGTCTTGACTTCATGCACACCGAGTTTGGTGGGGATTGGATGAATTCTCTAGGAGGAGTACTTCGCATTCCACAGCAAGCGTTTTCCAAACAACCCATAATAGCCGACTTCCTGTTGGGCTGGCGTAAAACTTAGAGCACGAAAGTTGTTCGGCCCCGATGATATCTATATGTGTACTGAGTTTCAAATTAATTCATGCAAGCGTGTTTGATCTATGGACCAAGTTTTGGGACCCCGTTCAAGGGGGCGCTGTTGAGCCCCCCTGCCACGCCCGGGTACCAGCTTCAACCCGTCCCTGATGGCAGGGGGTTCCGACTTGTATGTAAAGTTTCAAGAGTTTTTGAGCACGTTAAGGACCCCAAAAGCCCCTGAAACCTTGATTAACAATATAAAAGCAATAGTCAAATCCCCTCTCCCCTCACACACACAGAGACACAGAGAGAGGGAGAGAAAATTCTTCAGAAAATCCACATTCAAACCAAAATATCTCTCTTCCTGTTGGTCGGAGATCGTTAATGTAAATTAGAAAGTTGTCCGTCTTGATGAGAACAAAACACATACCAAGTTTTGTTGTTGTTGATAAAACTAACCCCCCCACTTATGACTAAAGGTGGCGCTACTGAGCCCCTCACCACGCCCGTTTCTGAAACTTTGCACATGTCTACGGGCTAATAAATGTGATGTGTCTGTCGAGTTTCATCCAATTTCAAGTATGTTAAGAGTCTCAAAAGCATCAAAAAAGAATATTAAAGTTTGAAGCGTTGCCATGGCAACAGTATTAAAGATATCAAAAATCCTTTCACAGGTCTACATCTGCCGTGTGTTTACATTATACACATAAACTTTGAAGCAAATCGGGTAAAAATAAGAGGGTGATTTCAAAGCATTTTGAAAGGGACACACTTCCTGCTGCCAGTTGGTGGCGCTATAACTTTGACTCACAATAGTCACATCCATGTGATCGGCCTCTTACAACGAACACACTGCTGAAGTTTAATCAAGATCAGTTAATGTATGCAGAAGTTATAACACACTTCCTGTTTCCATTATTCGCCATCAATTCGTGTCCTCGCCACGGCCAAACCGTTCGAGATATCAAAAATCTGTCCGCAATTTAGCATCCTCAATGTCTTGACTTCATGCTGACTGAGTTTGGAGGCGAATGGATGAATTCCCTAGGAGGAGTACATTAAATTCCACAGCATGCGTTTCCAAACAACCCATAATAGCCGACTTCCTGTTGGGCTGGCGTAAAAAGTAAAAGTAGGAAAGTTGTTCGGCCCGATGAGATCTATATGTGTACCGAGTTTCATATTATTACATGCAAGCGTGTCTGATTTATGGACCAAGTTTTCGGACCCCGTTCAAGGGGGCGCTGTCGAGCCCCCCTGCCACGCCCGGGTACCAGCTTCAGCCCGGCCCTGATGGCCGCGGGTTCTGACCCGTGTGCAAAGTTTCAAGAGTTTTCGAGCACGTTAAGGGTCTCAAAAGTGCCCGAAAGGTTGACAGAAAAATAAGAATAAGAATAAATATAGCTGCGAGCAGCGATTGCGGGCCCAAGCCGGTGGCACCGCCACCCTGGTGCCTTTAGTTACACTAAAGGCACCGGGGTGGCGGTGTCACCGGCTTGTGCCCTCCATCGCTGCTCGCAGCTATATTTATATATATATATATATATATATATATATATATATATATATATATATAAAAATGTAACAAAAAAAAAAAATATATATATATATATATATATATATATATATATATATATATCAGACAAGTAATATTCTCTGTCTTGTCACAAAAAAAATATATATATATATATATATTTATATATATATATATATGTAATGAAGATGAAGTTGAAATATGGTGAATTATGTTCACAATCCCCTATGATGTCTTTATGTCCTATGTATGTATTCTGAGTGGCAGTTTCTAGATGATGAGGTTATGATCCGTGATAGCATTGGAAATAATTAGCCAAAATGTAGGCCTACAGTATGAGCCCTTTAACGTGTTAAAGTGATATAAAGCCATAGAATAGCTTTAATATTTTTTTTGTGACTGGGTATGTTTAGGCATAAAATAATATAAAAAAATATATATAAAAAATCTAACTTATTTAAAAAACACTGTGTGAGAGAGAGAGAAAATTCTCCAAAAAACCCACTTCAAACCAAAATATCTGACTTCCTGTTGGTCGGAGATAATGACTGTAAATTAGAAAGTTGTCCGGCTCGATGAGACCAATATACGTACTGATTTTTATAACTGTGGGTAAAACTAACCCCCCCACTTTTTTCAAAAGCATTTAGAAAGTGACACACTTCCTGCTGCCAGTTGGTGGCGCTACAACTTTGACTCACAATAGTTACATCCATCTGATCGGCCTCTTACCACAAACACACTGCTGAAGTTTCATCAAGATCAGTTAATGTATGCAGAAGTTATAACACTTCGTTTTTCTCTTTTCTCGCCATAAATTCGTTTCCTCGCCACGGCCAAACCGTTTGAGATATCAAAAATCCGTCCGCAATTTAGCATCCTCAATGTCTTGACTTCATGCTGCCCGAGTTTGGAGGCGACTGAATTAATTCTCTAGGAGGAGTGTTTCAAATTCCACAGCAAGCGTTTTCCAAACAACCCATAATAGCCGACTTCCTGTTGGGCGGAGCTAATAACTTAGAGTGCAGAAGTTGTTCGGCCCGAAGAGATCTATATGTGTACCGAGTTTCATATTAATTCATGCAAGCGTGTTTGATATATGGACCAAGTTTTCAGACCGTGTTCAAGGGGGCGCTGTTGAGCCCCCCTGCCACGCCCGGGTACCAGCTTCAGCCCGGCCCTGATGACCTTGGGTTCTGACCTGTGTGAAAAGTTTCAAGAGTTTTTGAGCACGTTAAGGGCCCCAAAAGCCCCTGAAACCTTGAAAAACAAAGATTAAGTGGAATAGACAACCCTCCCCCCCCCCCCCCCCCCACACACACACACAGACACACAGAGAGAGAGAGAAAATTCTCCAGAAAGTCCACATTCAAACCAAAATATCTGACTTCCTGCTGGTCTGAGCTAATGACTGTAAATTAGAAAGTTGTCCGGCTTGATGAGAACAATATACGTACCAAGTTTTGTGATTTTAGGAAAAACTAAGCCCCCATTTTTGACTAAAGGTGGCGCTACTGAGCCATTCCACCACGCTCGTTTCTGAAACTTTGCACATGTCTACTGGATAATAAATGTGATGTGTCTGTCGAGTTTCATGCAATTTCAATTATGTGAAGAGTCTCAAAAGCATCTGAAAAGAATCTTAAAGTTTGATTCGTTGCCACGGCAACAGTATCTAAGATATCAATAATCCTTTCACAGGTCTACATCTGCCGTGTGTCTACATTATACACATAAAGTTTTAAGCAAATCGGGTAAAAATAAGAGGATGATTTCAAAGCATTTTGAAAGTGACACACTTCCTGTTGCCAGTTGGTGGCGCTATAACTTTGACTCACAATAGTCACATCCATGTGATCGGCCTCTTACAACAAACAAAACGTGTGCAAAGTTTCAAGAGTTTTTGAGCATGTTAAGGGCCCCAAAAGTGCCTGAATAGTCGTAAGAAAAATAATAATAAATATATATATATATAAATATAGCTGCGAGCAGCGATTGCGGGCCCAAGCCGGTGGCACCGCCACCCTGGTGCCTTTAGTTACACTAAAGGCACCGGGGTGGTGGTTTCACCGGCTTGGGCCCTCCATCGCTGCTCGCAGCTATATTTATATATATATATATATATATATATATATATATATATATATATATATATATAAAACAAAAAAAACTAAAACAAAATATATATATATATATATATATATATTTTTTTTTTTTAAGTGTGTTTATATATATATATATATATATATATATATATATATATATATATATATATATAACATTTTTTGGATGCTAAACATTTGTTTATTATAGGCTTTGTACTTCACTCACGTTCCACTATTGAAGGGAAAAATTATCCTCTTCACATGCGCAAATATGTGCTTGGAAACATCACAGTTTAGCGGTGATTACTGTGTTTAAATAGTCAGTACAATTCATACTATTCAGAGCAGTGTAATTTTTATATGTTAGGTTGACTATTTTATTATTATATTTTATAAAGGCTATAATGAACAGACTGCGATATCAAGATTGCAATGCGCTCGCTCTGCACCATTATCAATGTCCGTGCGGACGAACATATTTTACTTTCGTTTTTAAGTTACCGATTCAAAAGCCCCCAGCGGTGTCACACATCGATTAACCGGTGGGAAAATTTTCTCACAGTCACATCCCTAATATATTTATATATAAATACAATAGGCCAACCTGAAAGAGAATTTTACTTGCCCGACCAGAGTAGCCTGATTAGAACGTCAATGACAAAAAAATAACTTGGGAATCACTAAAACGAGAGATTATTCTAATTTTATTACATTCATTTTAAGTTGCAATCAACAGTTGTTAATAAATGGATTACCAGTAATCAGTTGATCAATGGTAACAAGGTTGCGCTGCTGAGGCTCATGCAGCTTCTCCAGAAGAAATGTAAACAAATGAGATCAGCACACAAAAAACAAACTCAGTTAACAACTTACTGACTATAAAAATTATAAATATGGAGTTTTGATATATTTTATAACAGTTAAGCAACCTCACTTGACGAGAAGGCTGTTTCCTGAATACAATCACGATTGAAACTGTGACATTGATTTCATACAACAGGTTAAAAAACAGTTACAATCAAGTCACTTACATTTTAGATGCAATATTGACTGTTTTTGTTCTGTTTCAGCAGCGAAAATAGTTAAACAAAAAGATCACAGCAGAATCATCACGCGCATCTCTCAGCAATGTGTTTTCTCATTTCTGAATGTTTCAGCATTTTGAACGAATCGGTTGACTCAAAGATCGAATGATCAATCCATAAACATATGTCTTAATCATGAATGACTCAGTCATTCAAACGAATCGTTTGAACGAATGAATCAATGACTCACTCATTAAGACGGTCGCCTGGCGACACTTAATGGCGGTTTAGTGTTATGTTTAAAAGTATCATTCTTTCCAACGTGTGTGTGATTTGTGTGTGCAACATTATCAATGTCCGTGCGGACGTCCGTTTTTTACTTTCACTTTTATATTAGCGATTTAAAAGCACCCGCTCGTGTCACACGTCGATTAACCGTTGGGAAAATATCCTCACAGTCATATACCTAATACATTTATATTTAAATACAATATAGGCCTACCTAGTAAAAAGTTTAATATACTATATTTATATCCTTTTGGACACAAGAGGGCAGTATAGCCCTATATTTGCTTTTTTTGTTGAACCAAATAGCACTAAATAGCCTGTTTTTAACTTTTTTATACTTCTTGAATTGCAAAAACAGAATAAAATGGGTTTAGTTCTAATATTTGTATAATTTTATATAAAAATAAACGGTGTATAATTACATTTGTAGAAGATATGAGATGTTTTCTGATTCCTTTTTTGACATTACTTTAATCCCTCGCCATATCAAAACCATTTAAAAGCACCCGCTCGTGTCACACGTCGATTAACCGGTGGGAAAATATCCTCAGACACATACCTAATAAATGTATATTTAAATACAATATTGGCCTACCTAGTAAAAAGTTGTATATACTATTTTGATGTCCTTTTGGACACAAGAGGGCAGAATAGCCCTATGCATGACTTTTTTTTTTTTTTTTTACTTTACTGTTTTTAATTTTAGAATAAAATTAGAATAAAATTCTTTTTAAAAACAGAAAAAAATGGGTTTAGTTGTAATATTTGTATACTTTTATATAGAAATAAATGGTATATAATTACATTTTTAGAAGATTTGAGGCTTTTTAGTGTTTCCTTTTTGGACATTAATCCCTCGCCATAGCAAAACCGTTTGAGATATTTATTATCCGTTCACAATTTAGCATATTTAATGTATTTTCATCATGTTGAAAAAGTTTGGTGGGAATAAAATAAATAGTTTAAGAGGAGTGGCTAAAAATTCAGAGGCTGATTTAGCAAAAAAATCCACATTCAGACCAAAATATCTGACTTCCTGATGGCCGGAGCTAATGAATGTAAATTAGAAAGTTGTCCGGCTTGATGAGTACAATATACAAACTATTTTTTTTTTACTGTAGTTAAAACTAACCCCCCCACTTTTGTCAAAAGCATGTTGAAAGTGACACACTTCCTGCTGCCAGTTGGTGGCGCTATAACTTTGACTCACAATAGTTACATCCATCTGATCGGCCTCTTACCACGGACACACTGCTGAAGTTTCATCAAGATCAGTTAATGTATGCAGAAGTTATTCCACTTCGTGTTTCTCTTTTCTCGCCATAAATTCGTTTCCTCGCCACGGCCAAACCGTTCGAGATATCAAAAATCCGTCCGCAATTTAGAATCCTCAATGTCTTGACTTCATGCACACCGAGGTTGGTGGGGATTGGATGAATTCTCTAGGAGGAGTACTTCGCATTCCACAGCAAGCGTTTTCCAAACAACCCATAATAGCCGACTTCCTGTTGGGCTGGCGTAAAACTTAGAGCACGAAAGTTGTTCGGCCCGATGATATCTATATGTGTACTGAGTTTCAAATTAATTCATGCAAGCGTGTTTGATCTATGGACCAAGTTTTGTGACCCCGTTCAAGGGGGCGCTGTTGAGCCCCCCTGCCACGCCCGGGTACCAGCTTCAACCCGTCCCTGATGGCAGGGGGTTCCGACTTGTATGTAAAGTTTCAAGAGTTTTTGAGCACGTTAAGGACCCCAAAAGCCCCTGAAACCTTGATTAACAATATAAAAGCAATAGTCAAATCCCCCCTCCCCTCACACACACAGAGACACAGAGAGAGGGAGAGAAAATTCTTCAGAAAATCCACATTCAAACCAAAATATCTCTCTTCCTGTTGGTCGGAGATCGTTAATGTAAATTAGAAAGTTGTCCGTCTTGATGAGAACAATACACATACCAAGTTTTGTTGTTGTTGATAAAACTAACCCCCCCACTTATGACTAAAGGTGGCGCTACTGAGCCCCTCACCACGCCCGTTTCTGAAACTTTGCACATGTCTACGGGCTAATAAATGTGATGTGTCTGTCGAGTTTCATCCAATTTCAAGTATGTTAAGAGTCTCAAAAGCATCAAAAAAGAATATTAAAGTTTGAAGCGTTGCCATGGCAACAGTATTAAAGATATCAAAAATCCTTTCACAGGTCTACATCTGCCGTGTGTTTACATTATACACATAAACTTTGAAGCAAATTGGGTAAAAATAAGAGGGTGATTTCAAAGCATTTTGAAAGGGACACACTTCCTGCTGCCAGTTGGTGGTGCTATAACTTTGACTCACAATAGTCACATCCATGTGATCGGCCTCTTACAACGAACACACTGCTGAAGTTTAATCAAGATCAGTTCATGTATGCAGAAGTTATAACACACTTCCTGTTTCCATTATTCGCCATCAATTCGTGTCCTCGCCACGGCCAAACCGTTCGAGATATCAAAAATCTGTCCGCAATTTAGCATCCTCAATGTCTTGACTTCATGCTGACTGAGTTTGGAGACGAATGGATGAATTCCCTAGGAGGAGTACATTAAATTCCACAGCATGCGTTTCCAAACAACCCATAATAGCCGACTTCCTGTTGGGCTGGCGTAAAAAGTAAAAGTACGAAAGTTGTTCGGCCCCGATGAGATCTATATGTGTACCGAGTTTCATATTATTACATGCAAGCGTGTCTGATTTATGGACCAAGTTTTCGGACCCCGTTCAAGGGGGCGCTGTCGAGCCCCCCTGCCACGCCCGGGTACCAGCTTCAGCCCGGCCCTGATGGCCGCGGGTTCTGACCCGTGTGCAAAGTTTCAAGAGTTTTCGAGCACGTTAAGGGTCTCAAAAGTGCCCGAAAGGTTGACAGAAAAATAAGAATAAGAATAATAATAAATAATTCTACCGAAAACAATAGGGCCTTCGCCCTTTCAGGGCTTGGGCCCTAATAATCCTACCGGAAACAATAGGGCCTTCGCCCTTTCAGGGCTTGGGCCCTAATAATCCTACCGGAAACAATAGGGCCTTCGCCCTTTCAGGGCTTGGGCCCTAAATATAGCTGCGAGCAGCGATTGCGGGCCCAAGCCGGTGGCACCGCCACCCTGGTGCCTTTAGTTACACTAAAGGCACCGCGGTGGCGGTGTCACCGGCTTGGGCCCTCCATCGCTGCTCGCAGCTATATTTATATATATATATTTATAATATATATATATATAAAAATGTAACAAAATATATATATATATATATATATATATATATATATATATATATATATATATATGTATAT
>CM038628.1:23669627-23677127 GCA_021554675.1 Leuciscus idus
TTCCAAACAACCCATAATAGCCGACTTCCTGTTGGGCTGGCGTAAAAAGTAAAAGTACGAAAGTTGTTCGGCCCGATGAGATCTATATGTGTACCGAGTTTCATATTATTACATGCAAGCGTGTCTGATGTATGGACCAAGTTTTCGGACCCCGTTCAAGGGGGCGCTGTCGAGCCCCCCTGCCACGCCCGGGTACCAGCTTCAGCCCGGCCCTGATGGCCGCGGGTTCTGACCCGTATGCAAAGTTTCAAGAGTTTTCGAGCACGTTAAGGGTCTCAAAAGTGCCCGAAAGGTTGACAGAAAAATAAGAATAAGAAGAAATATAGCTGCGAGCAGCGATTGCGGGCCCAAGCCGGTGGCACCGCCACCCTGGTGCCTTTAGTTACACTAAAGGCACCGGGGGTGGCGGTGTCACCGGCTTGGGCCCTCCATCGCTGCTCGCAGCTATATTTATATATATATATATATATATATATATATAAATGTAACAAAAAATATATATATATATATTATATATATGTAACAAAAAAAATATATATATATATATATATATGGTGTGCGTCCACGGCGAGGAACGGGCAGAGAAGAGCAAACGTTTTTTAGTTAATTCCTACTTCCATAGGAATTCATTGAAAACGCTCGCTCTGCACCATTATCCATTACAGTGCGGACGAACATATTTTACTTTTGTTTTTAAGTTAGCAATTCAAAAGTCCCCAGCGGTGTCACACGTTGATTAACCGGTGGTAAAATATTCCTCACCGTCACATACGGGTACCTAGTATATTTTATATTTTACATAGATACAATAGGCCTACCTGACTTTGAACACAAGAGGGCAGTATAGCACTATGAATGACATATATATATATATTTTTTTTTTTTTTTTTTTTGGACTAAAAAAACATTCTGGATGTTTTTAAACTTAAACAATTATTAAATTGAAAAAACAGAATAAAATGGGTTTAGATCTGATATTTGTATAATTATATATAGAAATAAATGGAGTATAATTACATTTTTAGAAGATAGGTTTTAGGCGTTTCCTTTTTTGACATTACTTTAATCCCTTGCCATAGCAAAACCGTTTGAGATATTTATTATCTGTTTACAATTTAGCTTCTTTAAAGTATTTTCATCATTTTGAAAAAGTTTCGTGGGAATTAAATAAACCACTTAAGAGGAGTGGGTAAAAAATCAGAGGCTGATTTTGCCAAAAGTCCACATTCAGACCAAAATATCTGACTTCCTGTTGATCCAAGCTAATGACTGTTTTTTTTTTTTTTTAATGGTAGTATTATTTTATACAAAAATGTATAATTCTGATGAGAATAAAGTTAGTGTTGATTAAAATTTTAAGGAAAACATATATATTGATCTAATATATATAGCACATTAATTTTAAATTCATTCAGCTTGAATCACCAAACATACAATATTAATTTTATTTAAAGCAAACAATACATTTAAAAGATATGTTCTATGCATATTTTGTCATTTTAAAAATATCCATAAAGTGCTATGCAAAAAGACAAGACCTTAGATATTTCTTTATCTTTTTAATGCAGGACTAATTTTAAATAAACTAAGTGCACGGCTGCATGGTCATTCATGACGGTGCGCGTCCACGGCGAGGAGCGAGCAGAACAAAGCGAACGTTTTTTAGTTCATTACTTCCATAGCAAATAATGGAAAACCCTCGCCCTGCTCCGAAGCATTATCAATGTCGGTGCGGACGGGAGTATTTTACTTTCATATTAGCGATTTAAAAGCCCTCGCCGGTGTCACACATCGATTAACCGGTGGGAAAATATCCTCAGTCACATACCTAATATATATTTATATATACATATCATTTTTATATATAAATATTTTATATACAAAAAAGCAAGGCCTTAGAGAATTATTTATCATTTAATGCAGAACAAATGAATGAAATAGTTAAGCTCTTTTCACTGTAACAGACAGACAGCCACACACACACAAACACAGAGAGAGTGAGACCCCCTCCTCCTCCTCGCCACACACACACAGACACCCCCCTCCCCTCCCCACACAGACACACACACACACACAGAATGGCAGAGGGCACTCTCTCTGTCAGAGAAAATCCACATTCAAACCAAAATATCTGACTTTCTGTTGATCCGAGCTAATAACTGTAAATTAGAAAGTTGTCCGGCTCGACGAGAACAATATATGTGGCGAGTTTTATAACTGTAAGTAAAACGGACTAAGTTATAACACACATTTTGTTTCTCTTTTCTCGCCATAAATTCATTTCCTCGCCACGGCCAAACCGTTCGAGATATCAAAAATCCGCTGGCAATTTATCATCCTCAATGTCTTGACTTCATGCTGACCGAGTTTGGTGGCAATCCGATCAATTCCCAAGGAGAAGTATATCGAAATCCAGGGGCATGCGTTTCCAAACAACCCATAATAGCCGACTACCTGTTGGGCTGGCGTAAAACTTAGAGCACGAAAGTTGTTCAAGCCGATGAGATCTATATGTGTACCGAGTTTCATATTATTACATGCAAGCGTGTTTGATTTATGGACAAGTGTTCGAATCCCATTCCAGGGGGCGCTGTCGAGCCCCCCTGCCACGCCCGGGTACCAGCTTCAGCCCGGCCCTAATGGCTGTCGGTTCTGACCTGTGTGCAAAGTTTCAAGAGTTTCCGAGCATGTTAAGGGCCCCAAAAGCCCCTGAAACCATGAAAACCAATAATTTAAAGTATTCTCACTCAAAGAAAAATCTCTCCCCCCCTCTCCCTCTCCCTTTCACAGAGAGAGAGAAAATTCTTCGAAACATCCACATTCAAACCAAAATATCTGACTTCCTGTTGGTCAGAGGTAATGAATGTAAATTAGAAAGTTGTCCGGCTCGACGAGAACAATATACGTACTGAGTTTTATCATTGTAGATAAAAGTATAGACCTAACTCCCCCTCTTTTGTCAAAAGGTGGCGCTACTGAGCCCCTGCACCACGCCCGTTTCTGAAACTTTGCACATGTCTACTGGCTAATAAATGTGATGTGTCTGTCGAGTTTCATGCAATTTCAAGTATGTTAAGAGTCTCAAAAGCATCAAAAAAGAATATTAAAGTTTGATGCGTTGCCAAGGCAACAGTATCTAAGATATCAATAATCCTTTCACAGGTCTACATCTGCCGTGTGTCTACATTATACACATAAAGTTTGAAGCAAATCGGTTAAAAATAAGAGGGTGATTTCAAAGCATTTTGAAAGTGACACACGTCCTGCTGCCAGTTGGTGGCGCTATAACTTTGACTCACAATAGTCACATCCATGTGATCGGCCTCTTACAACGAACACACTGTGGAAGTTTCATCAAGATCAGTTAATGTATGCTGAAGTTATAATACACTTCCTGTGACCCTTTATTCGCCATAAATTCGTTTCCTCACCACAGCCAAACCGTTCGAGATATCAAAAATCCCCTGGCAATTTTTCATCCTCAATGTCTTGACTTCATGCACACCGAGTTTGGAGGCAATTGGATGAATTCCCTAGGAGAAGTGTTTCAAATTCCTGAGCATGCGTTTCCAAACAACCCTAAATAGCCGACTTCCTTTTGGGCTGGCGTAAAACTTAGAGCATGAAAGTTGTTCGGCCCGATGAGATCTATATGTGTTCCGAGTTTCATATTATTACATGAAAGCGTGTTTGATTTATGGACCAAGTTTTCGGACCCCATTCAAGGGGGCGCTGTCGAGCCCCCCTGCCACGCCCGGGTACCAGCTTCAGCCCGGCCCTGATGGCCGCAGGTTCTGACCCGTGTGAAAAGTTTCAAGAGTTTTTGAGTATGTTAAGGGCCCCAAAAATGCCTGAATAGTCGTAAGAAAAATAATAATAATAATAAATATAGCTGCGAGCAGCGATTGCGGGCCCAAGCCGGTGGCACCGCCACCCTGGTGCCTTTAGTTACACTAAAGGCACCGCGGTGGCGGTGTCACCGGCTTGAGCCCTCCATCGCTGCTCGCAGCTATATTTATATATATATATATATATATATATATATATATATATATATATATTTATATATATATATTTATATATAAAAATGTAACAAAATATATATATATATATATATATATATATATATATATATATATATATATATCAGACAAGTAATATTCTCTGTCTTGTCACAAAAAAAAAAAAAATATATATATATATATATATATATGTGTAATGAAGATGAAGTTGAAATATGGTGAAATATGTTCACAATCCCCTATGATGTCTTTATGTCCTATGTATGTATTCTGAGTGGCAGTTTCTAGATGATGAGGTTATGATCCGTGATAGCATTGGAAATAATTAGCCAAAATGTAGGCCTTCAGTATGAGCCCTTTAACGTGTTAAAGTGATATAAAGCCATAGAATAGCTTTAATATTTTTTTTGTGACTGGGTATGTTTAGGCATAAAATAATATTAAAATATATATATAAAAAATCTAACTTATTTAAAAAACACTGTGTGAGAGAGAGAGAAAATTCTCCAAAAAACCCACTTCAAACCAAAATATCTGACTTCCTGTTGGTCGGAGATAATGACTGTAAATTAGAAAGTTGTCCGGCTCGATGAGACCAATATACGTACTGATTTTTGTAACTGTGGGTAAAACTAACCCCCCCACTTTTGTCAAAAGCATTTAGAAAGTGACACACTTCCTGCTGCCAGTTGGTGGCGCTACAACTTTGACTCACAATAGTTACATCCATCTGATCGGCCTCTTACCACAAACACACTGCTGAAGTTTCATCAAGATCAGTTAATGTATGCAGAAGTTATAACACTTTGTTTTTCTCTTTTCTCGCCATAAATTCGTTTCCTCGCCACGGCCAAACCGTTTGAGATATCAAAAATCCGTCCGCAATTTAGCATCCTCAATGTCTTGACTTCATGCTGCCCGAGTTTGGAGGCGACTGAATTAATTCTCTAGGAGGAGTGTTTCAAATTCCACAGCAAGCGTTTTCCAAACAACCCATAATAGCCGACTTCCTGTTGGGCGGAGCTAATAACTTGGAGTGCGGAAGTTGTTCGGCCCGAAGAGATCTATATGTGTACCGAGTTTCATATTAATTCATGCAAGCGTGTTTGATATATGGACCAAGTTTTCAGACCGTGTTCAAGGGGGCGCTGTTGAGCCCCCCTGCCACGCCCGGGTACCAGCTTCAGCCCGGCCCTGATGACCGTGGGTTCTGACCTGTGTGGAAAGTTTCAAGAGTTTTTGAGCACGTTAAGGGCCCCAAAAGCCCCTGAAACCTTGAAAAACAAAGATTAAGTGGAATAGACAACCCCCCCCCCCCACACACACACACACAGACACACAGAGAGAGAGAGAAAATTCTCCAGAAAGTCCACATTCAAACCAAAATATCTGACTTCCTGCTGGTCTGAGCTAATGACTGTAAATTAGAAAGTTGTCCGGCTTGATGAGAACAATATACGTACCAAGTTTTGTGATTTTAGGAAAAACTAAGCCCCCATTTTTGACTAAAGGTGGCGCTACTGAGCCATTCCACCACGCTCGTTTCTGAAACTTTGCACATGTCTACTGGATAATAAATGTGATGTGTCTGTCGAGTTTCATGCATTTTAAAGCATGTGAATAGTCTCAAAAGCATCCAAAAAGAATCTTAAAGTTTGATTCGTTGCCACGGCAACAGTATCTAAGATATCAATAATCCTTTCACAGGTCTACATCTGCCGTGTGTCTACATTATACACATAAAGTTTTAAGCAAATCGGGTAAAAATAAGAGGATGATTTCAAAGCATTTTGAAAGTGACACACTTCCTGTTGCCAGTTGGTGGCGCTATAACTTTGACTCACAATAGTCACATCCATGTGATCGGCCTCTTACAACGAACACACTGCTGAAGTTTCATCAAGATCAGTTAATGTATGCAGAAGTTATAAAGCACTTCCTGTTTCTCTTTTCTCGCCATAAATTCGTTTCCTCGCCACGGCCAAACCGTTCGAGATATCAAAAATCCGTCCGCAATTTAAAATCCTCAATGTCTTGACTTCATGCACACCGAGTTTGGTGGGGATTGGATGAATTCTCTAGGAGGAGTACTTCGCATTCCACAGCAAGCGTTTTCCAAACAACCCATAATAGCCGACTTCCTGTTGGGCTGGCGTAAAACTTAAAGCACGAATATTGTTTGGCCCGATAAGATCTATATGTGTACCGAGTTTCATACTAATTCATGCAAGCGTGTTTGATTTATGGACCAAGTTTTCGGACGCCGTTCAAGGGGGCGCTGTCGAGCCCCCCTGCCACGCCCGGGTACCAGCTTCAGCCCGGCCCTGATGGCCGCGGGTTCTGACTCGTGTGCAAAGTTTCAAGAGTTTTTGAGCATGTTAAGGGCCCCAAAAGTGCCTGAATAGTCGTAAGAAAAATAATAATAATAATCCTACCGGAAACAATAGGGCCTTCGCCCTTTCAGGGCTTGGGCCCTAAATATAGCTGCGAGCAGCGATTGCGGGCCCAAGCCGGTGGCACCGCCACCCTGGTGCCTTTAGTTACACTAAAGGCACCAGGGTGGCGGTGTCACCGGCATGTGCCCTCCATCGCTGCTCGCAGCTATATTTAAATATATATATATATATATATATATATATATATCTCAGATAAGTAATATTCTCTGTCTTGTCACTTAAAAAAAAAAAAAAAAATATATATATATATATATATATATATATATATATATATATATGTATATATTTTTTTCCCCCTATTGAAAACATTGCCTAGGAGGATTATTTCAAATTCCAGAGCAAGCGTTCTCCAAACTTGATGAGAACAATATACATAGCAAGTTTTGTTGCTGTAGATGAATCTAACCCCCCACTTTGGTCAAAAGGTGGCGCTACTGAGCCATTCCACCACGCCCGTTTCTGAAACTTTGCACATGTCTACTGGCTAATAAATGTGATGTGTCTGTCGAGTTTCATGCAATTTCAAGCATGCTAAGAGTCTCAAAAGCATCAAAAAAGAATATTAAAGTTTGATGCATTGCCATGGCAACAGTATCTAAGATATCAATAATCCTTTCACAGGTCTACATCTGCTGTGTGTCTACAATATACACATAAAGTTTGAAGCAAATCGGGTAAAAATAAGAGAGTGATTTCAAAGCATTTTTAAAGTGACAAACTTCCTGCAGCCAGTTGGTGGCGCTATAACTTTGACTCACAATAATCACATCCATGTGATCGGCCTCTGACAACGAACACACTGCTGAAGTTTCATCAAGATCAGTTAATGTGTGCAGAAGTTATAACACTTCGTGTTTTTCTTTTCTCGCCAAAAATTTGTTTCCTCGCCACGGCCAAAGCGTTAGAGATATCAAAAATCCGTCCGCAATTTAGCATCCTCAATGTCTTGACTTCATGCTGACCGAGTTTGGAGGCGATTGGATGAATTCTCTAGGATGCGTACATCAAATTCCACGGCATGC
>CM038628.1:23682127-23699627 GCA_021554675.1 Leuciscus idus
GTTTACATTATACACATAAACTTTGAAGCAAATCGGGTAAAAATAAGAGGGTGATTTCAAAGCATTTTGAAAGGGACACACTTCCTGCTGCCAGTTGGTGGCGCTATAACTTTGACTCACAATAGTCACATCCATGTGATCGGCCTCTTACAACGAACACACTGCTGAAGTTTAATCAAGATCAGTTAATGTATACAGAAGTTATAACACACTTCCTGTTTCCATTATTCGCCATCAATTCGTGTCCTCGCCACGGCCAAACCGTTCGAGATATCAAAAATCTGTCCGCAATTTAGCATCCTCAATGTCTTGACTTCATGCTGACTGAGTTTGGAGGCGAATGGATGAATTCCCTAGGAGGAGTACATTAAATTCCACAGCATGCGTTTCCAAACAACCCATAATAGCCGACTTCCTGTTGGGCTGGCGTAAAAAGTAAAAGTACGAAAGTTGTTCGGCCCGATGAGATCTATATATGTACCGAGTTTCATATTATTACATGCAAGCGTGTCTGATTTATGGACCAAGTTTTCGGACCCCGTTCAAGGGGGCGCTGTCGAGCCCCCCTGCCACGCCCGGGTACCAGCTTCAGCCCGGCCCTGATGGCCGCGGGTTCTGACCCGTGTGCAAAGTTTCAAGAGTTTTCGAGCACGTTAAGGGTCTCAAAAGTGCCCGAAAGGTTGACAGAAAAATAAGAATAAGAAGAATAATAATAATAATAAAATATAGCTGCGAGCAGCGATTGCGGGCCCAAGCCGGTGGCACCGCCACCCTGGTGCCTTTAGTTACACTAAAGGCACCGGGGTGGCGGTTTCACCGGCTTGGGCCCTCCATCGCTGCTCGCAGCTATATTTATATATATATATATATATATATATATATATATATATATATATATATATATATATAACAAAAAAAACAAAAACAATATATATTTTTATTTTTTATTTTTTTTAAGTGTGTTTATATATATATATATATATATATATATATATATTACATTTTTTGGATGCTAAACATTTGTTTATTATAGGCTTTGTACTTCACTCACGTTCCACTATTGAAGGGAAAAATTATCCTCTTCACATGCGCAAATATGTGCTTGGAAACATCACAGTTTAGCGGTGATTACTGTGTTTAAATAGTCAGTACAATTCATATTATTCAGAGCAGTGTAATTTTTATATGTTAGGTTGACGATTTTATTATTATATTTTATAAAGGCTATAATGAACAGACTGCGATATCAAGATTGCAATGCGCTCGCTCTGCACCATTATCAATGTCCGTGCGGACGAACATATTTTACTTTCGTTTTTAAGTTACCGATTCAAAAGCCCCCAGCGGTGTCACACATCGATTAACCGATGGGAAAATTTTCCCACAGTCACATCCCTAATATATTTATATATAAATACAATAGGCCAACCTGAAAGAGAATTTTACTTGCCCGACCAGAGTAGCCTGATTAGAACGTCAATGACAAAAAAATAACTTGGGAATCACTAAAACGAGAGATTATTCTAATTTTATTACATTCATTTTAAGTTGCAATCAACAGTTGTTAATAAATGGATTACCAGTAATCAGTTGATCAATGGTAACAAGGTTGCGCTGCTGAGGCTCATGCAGCTTCTCCAGGAGAAATGTAAACAAATGAGATCAGCACACAAAAAACAAACTCAGTTAACAACTTGCTGACTATAAAAATGATAAATATGGAGTTTTGATATATTTTATAACAGTTAAGCAACCTCACTTGACGAGAAGGCTGTTTCCTGAATACAATCACGATTGAAACTGTGACATTGATTTCATACAACAGGTTAAAAAACAGTTACAATCAAGTCACTTACATTTTAGATGCAATATTGACTGTTTTTGTTCTGTTTCAGCAGCGAAAATAGTTAAACAAAAAGATCACAGCAGAATCATCACGCGCATCTCTCAGCAATGTGTTTTCTCATTTCTGAATGATTCAGCATTTTGAACGAATCGGTTGACTCAAAGATTGAATGATCAATCCATAAACATATGTCTTAATCATGAATGACTCAGTCATTCAAATGAATCGTTTGAACGAATGAATCAATGACTCACTCATTAAGACGGTCGCCTGGCGACACTTAATGGCGGTTTAGTGTTATGTTTAAAAGTATCATTCTTTCCAACGTGTGTGTGATTTGTGTGTGCAACATTATCAATGTCCGTGCGGACGTCCGTATTTTTCTTTCACTTTTATATTAGCAATTTAAAAGCACCCGCTCTTGTCACACGTCGATTAACCGGTGGGAAAATATCCTCAGACACATACCTAATAAATGTATATTTAAATACAATATTGGCCTACCTGGTAAAAAGTTTTATATACTATTTTGATGTCCTTTTGGACACAAGAGGGCAGAATAGCCCTATGTATGACTTTTTTTTTCTTTTTTTTTTACTTTACTGTTTTTAATTTTAGATTAAAATTAGAATAAAATTCTTTTTAAAAACAGAAAAAAATGGGTTCAGTTGTAATATTTGTATACTTTTATATAGAAATAAATGGTATATAATTACATTTTTAGAAGATTTTAAGCTTTTAGTGTTTCCTTTTTGGACATTACTTTAATCCCTCGCCATAGCAAAACCGTTTGAGATATTTATTATCCGTTCACAATTTAGCATATTTAATGTATTTTCATCATGTTGAAAAAGTTTGGTGGGAATAAAATAAATAGTTTAAGAGGAGTGGCTAAAAATTCAGAGGCTGATTTTGCAAAAAAATCCACATTCAGACCAAAATATCTGACTTCCTGATGGCCGGAGCTAATGAATGTAAATTAGAAAGTTGTCCGGCTTGATGAGTACAATATACAAACTATTTTTTTTTTACTGTAGTTAAAACTAACCCGCCCACTTTTGTCAAAAGCATGTTGAAAGTGACACACTTCCTGCTGCCAGTTGGTGGCGCTATAACTTTGACTCACAATAGTTACATCCATCTGATCGGCCTCTTACCACGAACACACTGCTGAAGTTTCATCAAGATCAGTTAATGTATGCAGAAGTTATTCCACTTCGTGTTTCACTTTTCTCGCCATAAATTCGTTTCCTCGCCACGGCCAAACCGTTCGAGATATCAAAAATCCGTCCGCAATTTAGAATCCTCAATGTCTTGACTTCATGCACACCGAGTTTGGTGGGGATTGGATGGATTCTCTAGGAGGAGTACTTCGCATTCCACAGCAAGCGTTTTCCAAACAACCCATAATAGCCGACTTCCTGTTGGGCTGGCGCAAAACTTAGAGCACGAAAGTTGTTCGGCCCGATGAGATCTATGTGTGTGCCGAGTTTCATATTAATTCATGCAAGCTAGTTTGATCTATGGAGCAAGTTTTCAGACCCCATTCCAGGGGGCGCTGTTGAGCCCCCCTGCCACGCCCGGGTACCAGCTTCAGCCAGGCCCTGATGGCCGCAGGTTCCGACTTGTATGTAAAGTTTCAAGAGTTTTTGAGCACGTTAAGGACCCCAAAAGCCCCTGAAACCTTGATTAACAATATAAAAGCAATAGTCAAATCCCCCCTCCCCTCACACACTCAGAAACACAGAGAGAGGGAGAGAAAATTCTTCAGAAAATCCACATTCAAACCAAAATATCTCTCTTCCTGTTGGTCGGAGATCGTTAATGTAAATTAGAAAGTTGTCCGTCTTGATGAGAACAATACACATACCAAGTTTTGTTGCTGTTGATAAAACTAACCCCCCCACTTATGACTAAAGGTGGCGCTACTGAGCCCCTCACCACGCCCGTTTCTGAAACTTTGCACATGTCTACGGGCTAATAAATGTGATGTGTCTGTCGAGTTTCATCCAATTTCAAGTATGTTAAGAGTCTCAAAAGCATCAAAAAAGAATATTAAAGTTTGAAGCGTTGCCATGGCAACAGTATTAAAGATATCAAAAATCCTTTCACAGGTCTACATCTGCCGTGTGTTTACATTATACACATAAAGTTTGAAGCAAATCGGTTAAAAATAAGAGGGTGATTTCAAAGCATTTTGAAAGGGACACACTTCCTACTGCCAGTTGGTGGCGCTATAACTTTGACTCACAATAGTCACATCCATGTGATCGGCCTCTTACAACGAACACACTGCTGAAGTTTAATCAAGATCAGTTAATGTATGCAGAAGTTATAACACACTTCCTGTTTCCATTATTCGCCATCAATTCGTGTCCTCGCCACGGCCAAACCGTTCGAGATATCAAAAATCTGTCCGCAATTTAGCATCCTCAATGTCTTGACTTCATGCTGACTGAGTTTGGAGGCGAATGGATGAATTCCCTAGGAGGAGTACATTCAATTCCACAGCATGCGTTTCCAAACAACCCATAATAGCCAACTTCCTGTTGGGCTGGCGTAAAAAGTAAAAGTACGAAAGTTGTTTGGCCCGATGAGATCTATATGTGTATTGAGTTTCATATTATTACATGCAAGCGTGTCTGATTTATGGACCAAACTTTCGGACCCCTTTCAACGGGCGCTGTTGAGCCCCCCTGCCACGCCCGGGTACCAGCTTCAGCCCGGCCCTGATGGCCGCAGGTTCTGACCTGTGTGCAAAATTTCAAGAGTTTTCGAGCATGTTAAAGGCCCCAAAAATGCCCGAAAGGTTGACAGAAAAATAAGAATAATAATAATAATAATAATAATAATAATAATAAATAATCCTACCGGAAACAATAGGGCCTTCGCCCTTTCAGGGCTTGGGCCCTAAATATATATATATATATAAATATAGCTGCGAGCAGTGATTGCGGGCCCAAGCCGGTGGCACCGCCACCCTGGTGCCTTTAGTTACACTAAAGGCACCGGGGGTGGCGGTTTCACCGGCTTGGGCCCTCCATCGCTGCTCGCAGCTATATTTATATATATATATATATATATATATATATATATATATATATATATATATATAACAAAAAAAACAAAAACAAAAAATATATATATATATATATATATATATATATATATATATATATATATTTTTTTTTTTATTATTATTATTTTTTTTTTTTAAGTGTGTTTATATATATATACAGGTCCTTCTCAATAAATTAGCATATTGTGATAAAGTTCATTATTTTCCCTAATGTAATGATAAAAATTAAACTTTCATATATTTTAGATTCATTGCACACCAACTGAAATATTTCAGGTCTTTTATTGTTTTAATACTGATGATTTTGGCATACAGCTCATGAAAACCCAAAATTCCTGTCTCAATAAATTAGCATATTTCATCCGACCAATAAAAGAAAAGTGTTTTTAATACAAAAAAAGTCAACCTTCAAATAATTATGTTCAGTTATGCACTCAATACTTGGTCGGGAATCCTTTTTGCAGAAATGACTGCTTCAATGCGGCGTGGCATGGCCGTAATCAGCCTGTGGCACTGCTGAGGTGTTATGGAGGCCCAGGATGCTTCGATAGCGGCCTTAAGCTCATCCAGAGTGTTGGGTCTTGCGTCTCTCAACTTTCTCTTCACAATATCCCACAGATTCTCTATGGGGTTCAGGTCAGAAGAGTTGGCAGGCCAATTGAGCACAGTAATACCATGGTCAGTAAACCATTTACCAGTGGTTTTGGCACTGTGAGCAGGTGCCAGGTCATGCTGAAGAATGAAATCTTCATCTCCATAAAGCTTTTCAGCAGATGGAAGCATGGAGTGCTCCAAAATCTCCTGATAGCTAGCTGCATTGACCCTGCCCTTGATAAAACACAGTGGACCAACACCAGCAGCTGACATGGCACCCCAGACCATCACTGACTGTGGGTACTTGACACTGGACTTCAGGCATTTTGGCATTTCCTTCTCCCCAGTCTTCCTCCAGACTCTGGCACCTTGATTTCCGAATGACATGCAAAATTTGAGCAACCACTGAGCAACAGTCCAGTGCTGCTTCTCTGTAGCCCAGGTCAGGCGCTTCTGCCGCTGTTTCTGGTTCAAAAGTGGCTTGACCTTGGGAATGCGGCACCTGTAGCCCATTTCCTGCACACGCCTGTGCACGGTGGCTCTGGATGTTTCTACTCCAGACTCAGTCCACTGCTTCCGCAGGTCCCCCAAGGTCTGGAATCGGTCCTTCTCCACAATCTTCCTCAGGGTCAGGTCACCTCTTCTCGTTGTGCAGCGTTTTTTGCCACACTTTTTCCTTCCTACAGACTTCCCACTGAGGTGCCTTGATACAGCACTCTGGGAACAGCCTATTCGTTCAGAAATTTCTTTCTCTGTCTTACCCTCTTGCTTGAGGGTGTCAATGATGGCATTCTGGTCAGCAGTCTTACCCATGATTGCGGTTTTGAGATATGAACCAGGCTGGGAGTTTTTAAAAGCCTCAGGAATCTTTTGCAGGTGTTTAGAGGTAATTAGTTGTTTCAGATGATTAGGTTAATAGCTCGTTTAGTGAACCTTTTCATGATATGCTAATTTTTTGAGACAGGAATTTTGGGTTTTCATGAGCTGTATGCCAAAATCATCAGTATTAAAACAATAAAAGACCTGAAATATTTCAGTTGGTGTGCAATGAATCTAAAATATATGAAAGTTTAATTTTTATCATTACATTATGGAAAATAATGAACTTTATCACAATATGCTAATTTATTGAGAAGGACCTGTATATATATATATATATATATGTATATATATATATATATTACATTTTTTGGATGCTAAACATTTGTTTATTATAGGCTTTGTACTTCACTCACGTTCCACTATTGAAGGGAAAAATTATCCTCTTCACATGCGCAAATATGTGCTTGGAAACATCACAGTTTAGCGGTGATTACTGTGTTTAAATAGTCAGTACAATTCATACTATTCAGAGCAGTGTAATTTTTATATGTTAGGTTGACTATTTTATTATTATATTTTATAAAGGCTATAATGAACAGACTGCGATATCAAGATTGCAATGCGCTCGCTCTGCACCATTATCAATGTCCGTGCGGACGAACATATTTTACTTTCGTTTTTAAGTTACCGATTCAAAAGCCCCCAGCGGTGTCACACATCGATTAACCGGTGGGAAAATTTTCCCACAGTCACATCCCTAATATATCTATATATAAATACAATAGGCCAACCTGAAAGAGAATTTTACTTGCCCGACCAGAGTAGCCTGATTAGAACATCAATGACAAAAAAATTACTTGGGAATCACTAAAACGAGAGATTATTTTAATTTTATTACATTCATTTTAAGTTGCAATCAACAGTTGTTAATAAATGGATTACCAGTAATCAGTTGATCAATGGTAACAAGGTTGCGCTGCTGAGGCTCATGCAGCATCTCCAGGAGAAATGTAAACAAATGAGATCAGCACACAAAAAACAAACTCAGTTAACAACTTACTGACTATAAAAATTATAAATATGGAGTTTTGATATATTTTATAACAGTTAAGCAACCTCATTTGACGAGAAGGCTGTTTCCTGAAAACAATCACGATTGAAACTGTGACATTGATTTCATACAACAGGTTAAAAAACAGTTACAATCAAGTCACTTACATTTTAGATGCAATATTGACTGTTTTTGTTCTGTTTCAGCAGCGAAAATAGTTAAACAAAAAGATCACAGCAGAATCATCACGCGCATCTCAATGTGTTTTCTCATTTCTGAATGATTCAGCATTTTGAACGAATCGGTTGACTCAAAGATTCAATGATCAATCCATAAACATCTGTCTCAATCATGAATGACTCAGTCATTCGAACGAATCGTTTGAACGAATGAATCAATGACTCGCTCATTAAGACGGTCGCCTGGCGACACCTAATGGCGGTTTAGTGTTATGTTTAAAAGTATCATTCTTTCCAACGTGTGTGCACCATTATCAATGTCCGTGCGAACGTCCAAATTTTACTTTCACTTTTATATTAGCGATTTAAAAGCACCCGCTCGTGTGACACGTCGATTAACCGATGGGAAAATATCCTCACAGTCATATACCTAATACATTTATATTTAAATACAATATAGGCCTACCTACTAAAAAGTTTAATATACTATTTTTATATCCTTTTGGACACAAGAGGGCAGTATAGCCCTATGTTTGCTTTTTTGTTGAACCAAATAGCCTGTTTTTAACTTTTTTTATACTTCTTGAATTGCAAAAACAGAATAAAATGGGTTTAGTTCTAATATTTGTATAATTTTATATAAAAATAAACGGTGTATAATTACATTTGTAGAAGATATGAGATGTTTTCTGATTCCTTTTTTGACATTATTTAATCCCTCGCCATATCAAAACCGTTTGAGATATTCAATATCCGTTCACAATTTAGCATCTTTAATGTATTTTCATCATGTTGAAAAAGTTTGGTGGGAATAAAATAAATAGTTTAAGAGGAGTGGCTAAAAATTCAGAGGCTGATTTTGCAAAAAAATCCACATTCAGACCAAAATATCTGACTTCCTGATGGCCGGAGCTAATGAATGTAAATTAGAAAGTTGTCCGGCTTGATGAGTACAATATACAAACAATTTTTTTTTTACTGTAGTTAAAACTAACCCTCCCACTTTTGTCAAAAGCATGTTGAAAGTGACACACTTCCTGCTGCCAGTTGGTGGCGCTATAACTTTGACTCACAATAGTTACATCCATCTGATCGGCCTCTTACCACGAACACATTGCTGAAGTTTCATCAAGATCAGTTAATGTATGCAGAAGTTATTCCACTTCGTGTTTCTCTTTTCTCGCCATAAATTTGTTTCCTCGCCACGGCCAAACCGTTCGAGATATCAAAAATCCGTCCGCAATTTAGAATCCTCAATGTCTTGACTTCATGCACACCGAGTTTGGTGGGGATTGGATGAATTCTCTAGGAGGAGTACTTCGCATTCCACAGCAAGCGTTTTCCAAACAACCCATAATAGCCGACTTCCTGTTGGGCTGGCGTAAAACTTAGAGCACGAAAGTTGTTCGGCCCGATGAGATCTATATGTGTACCGAGTTTCATATCATTACATGCAAGTGTGTTTGATTTATGGACAAGTGTTCGGATCCCGTTCCAGGGGGCGCTGTTGAGCCCCCCTGCCACGCCCGGGTACCAGCTTCAGCCCGGCCCTGATGGCCGCACGTTCTGACCTGTGTGCAAAGTTTCAAGAGTTTTCAAGCACGTTTAAGGCCCCAAAAGCCCCTGAAACCTTGAAAAACAGGAATTTTAAACAAATCTCACTCAAAAGACAAATCCCCCCACCCCTCACACACACAGAGACGCAGAGGCAGAGAGAGAGAGGGAGAGAATTCTCCAAAAAATCACATTAAAACCAAAATATCTCACTTCCTGTTGGTCACAGCTTATGACTATAAATTAGAAAGTTGTCCGGCTTGATGAGAACAATATACATAACGATTTTTGTGACTCTACTTAAAACTAAGCCCTCACTTATGACTAAAGGTGGCGCTACTGAGCCCCTCACCACGCCCGTTTCTGAAACGTTGCACATGTCTACGGGCTAATAAATGTGATGTGTCTGTCGAGTTTCATCCAATTTCAAGTATGTTAATAGTCTCAAAAGCATCAAAAAAGAATATTAAAGTTTGAAGCGTTGCCATGGCAACAGTATTAAAGATATCAAAAATCCTTTCACAGGTCTACATCTGCCGTGTGTTTACATTATACACATAAACTTTGAAGCAAATCGGGTAAAAATAAGAGGGTGATTTCAAAGCATTTTGAAAGGGACACACTTCCTGCTGCCAGTTGGTGGCGCTATAACTTTGACTCACAATAGTCACATCCATGTGATCGGCCTCTTACAACGAACACACTGCTGAAGTTTCATCAAGATCAGTTAATGTATGCAGAAGTTATAACACACTTCCTGTTTCCATTATTCGCCATCAATTCGTGTCCTCGCCACGGCCAAACCGTTCGAGATATCAAAAATCTGTCCGCAATTTAGCATCCTCAATGTCTTGACTTCATGCTGACTGAGTTTGGAGGCGAATGGATGAATTCCCTAGGAGGAGTACATTAAATTCCACAGCATGCGTTTCTAAACAACCCATAATAGCCGACTTCCTGTTGGGCTGGCGTAAAAAGTAAAAGTACGAAAGTTGTTCGGCCCGATGAGATCTATATGTGTACCGAGTTTCATATTATTACATGCAAGCGTGTCTGATTTATGGACCAAGTTTTCGGACCCCGTTCAAGGGGGCGCTGTCGAGCCCCCCTGCCACGCCCGGGTACCAGCTTCAGCCCGGCCCTGATGGCCGCGGGTTCTGACCCGTGTGCAAAGTTTCAAGAGTTTTCGAGCACGTTAAGGGTCTCAAAAGTGCCCGAAAGGTTGACAGAAAAATAAGAATAATAATAATAATAATAATAATAATAAAATATAGCTGCGAGCAGCGATTGCGGGCCCAAGCCGGTGGCACCGCCACCCTGGTGCCTTTAGTTACACTAAAGGCACCGGGGTGGCGGTGTCACCGGCTTGGGCCCTCCATCGCTGCTCGCAGCTATATTTATATATATATATATATATATATACACACATATATATATATATATATATATATAATAATAATAAAGACGGGAAATTTTACTTGTCTTACCTTATTCTGATTTTATGATACACTCAAAATATTCCACAACAAATCCTTTAAATTTAATGTAAAAATAAAAACGAAAGTAAGCCGTGTTGGTCTCACGTAACCCTCTCATTAGAATCAAAATGTTTCAATATTTGCGATGTATTTGGATGCTAAACTATTCTTTATTATAGGCTTTGTACTTCACTCGTGTTCCAATATCGATGGAAAAAATCATCCTCTTCACACGCGCAAAAATGTGCTTGGAAACATCACAGTGGAGCTCTGCTTACTGTGAATGGTACAAATTGTACTACTGACTATTTAAACAGAGCAGTGTAATTCGTATATGTTATGTTGACTATTTTTATTATTATATTGTATTAGGGCTATAATGAACAGGCTGCGATGTCAAGATTGCAATTCTGGAATGTGTGTGTGTGTGTGTGTGTGTGTGACGCGGTTGCGGTTGAACAGTGGACACATAAAAACATGAATAAAATGTATTCGTTTATTCCTACTTCCATAGGAATACATTGAAAATGCTCGCTCTACTCCGCACCATTATCAATGTCTGTGCGGACATCTGTATTTTATTTTCGCTTTTAAGTTAGCGATTTAAAAGCCCTCAGCGGTGTCACACGTCGATTAACCGGTGGGAAAATGTTATCACAGTCACATCCCTAATATATAAATACAATAGGCCTACCTGAAAGAGAATTTTACTTGCCCGACCAGAGTATAGCCTGATTAGAACGTCAATAACAAAACAAATTACTTGGGAATCACTAAAATGAGAGATTATTCTAATTTCATTACATTCATTTTAAGTTGCAATCAGCAGTTAATAATAAATGTCTTACTGATCAATGGTAACAAGGTTGCCCTGCTGAGGCTCATGCAGCTTCTCCAGGAGAATTGTAAACAAATGAGCGCAGCACACAAAAAAGCAACCCAGTTAACAACATACTGACTATAAAAATGACAAATATGGAGTTTTTATATATTTTATAACATATAAGCAACCTCACTTGACGAGTAGGCTACTATTTCCTGAATACAATCACGATTGAAACTGTGACATTGATTTCATACAACAGGTTAATAAACAGTTACAATTAAGTCACTTACATTTTAGATGCAATATTGACTGTTTTTGTTCTGTTTCAGCAGCAAAAATAGTTAAACAAAGATCACAGCAGAACCATCGCGCATCTCACAGCAACTTGTTTTCTCATTACTGAATGATTCAGCATTTTGAAACGAATCGGTTGACTCAAAGATTCAATGGTCAATCCATAAACATCTGTCTCAATCATGAATGACTCAGTCATTCGAACGAATCGTTTGAACGAATGAATCAATGACATATATATATACACGACGTACACATGTACATATATAAATAATGGATATATACACTGCTCAAAAAAATAAAGGGAACACTTTTTAATCAGAGAATAGCATCAAGTCAGTTAAACTCCTGGGATATTGATCTGGTCAGTTAAGTAACAGAGGGGGTTGGTAATCAGTTTCGGCTGCTTTAGTGTTAATGAAATTAACAGCAGGTGCACTAGATGGGCAACAGTGAGACAACCCCCAAAACAGGAATGGTTTTACAGGTGGAGGCCACTGACATTTTTTCCCTACTCATCTTTTCAGACTGTTTTTCACCAGTTTTGCATTTGGCTAGGGTCAGTGTCACTACTGGTAGCATGAGGCGATACCTGGACCCTACAGAGGTTGCGCAGGCAGTCCAGATCCTTCAGGATGGCTCATCAATACGTGCCATTGCCAGAAGGTTTGCTGTGTCTCCCAGCACAGTCTCAAGAGCATGGAGGAGATTCCAGGAAGACAGACAGCTACTCCAGGAGAGCTGGACAGGGCCGTAGAAGGTCCTTAACCCATCAGCAGGACCGGTATCTGCTCCTTTGTGCGAGGAGGAACATGATGAGCACTGCCAGAGCCCTACAAAATGACCTCCAGCAGGCCACTGGTGTGAATGTCTCTGACCAAACAATCAGAAAGAGACTTCATGAGGGTGGCCTGAGGGCCCGACATCCTCTAGTGGGCCCTGTGCTCACTGCCCAGCACCAGGGAGCTCGGTTGGCATTTCCCATTGAACACCAGAATTGGCAGGTCCGCCACTGGTGACCTGTGGTTTTCACAAATGAGAGCAGGTTCACCCTGAGCACGTGACAGACAGGAAAGGGTCTGGAGAAGCCGTGGAGAATGTTATGCTGCCTGTAACATCGTTCAGCATGACCGGTTTGGTGGTGGGTCAGTGATGGTCTGGGGAGGCATATCCATGGAGGGACGCACAGACCTCTGCAGGCTAGACAATGGCACCCTGACTGCCATTAGGTATTGGGATGAAATCCTTGGATCCATTGTCAGACCCTATGCTGGTGCAGTGGGTCCTGGGTTCCTCCAGGTGCACAACAATGCCCGGCCTCATGTGGCGAGAGCATGCAGGCAGTTCCTGGAGGATGAAGGAATGATACCATTGAAGGGCCACCACGCTCACCTAACCTACATCCAATAGAACACCTCTGGGACATTGTGTTTCGGTCCATCTGACATCACCTGGTTGCACCTCAGACTGTCCAGGAGCTCAGTGATGCGCTGGTCCAGATCTGGGAGGAAATACCCCAGGACACCATCCGTCGTCTCATTAGGAGTATGCCCCGACGATGTCAGGCATGCATACAAGCACGTGGGGGCCATACAAACTACTGAGTACCATTTTGAGTTGCTGCAATGAAATTTCAGCAAAATTGACAAGCCTGCTGCATCATTTTTTCACTTAGATTTCCGGGGTGTCTTTGAATTCAATCCTCTGTAGGTTGATAATTTTCATTTCCATCAAACGATGTGGCATCCTTTCGTTCATAACACATTACCCAGTCCATATTAGTATAGATATCCAGCATGATATTTTTCCCCATTGAGATCTGATGTGTTTTCAAAGTGTTCCTTTAATTTTTTTGAGCAGTGTATATATATAAGGGACAAGACACAGAGAATTTTACTTGCCTGACCTGATTAGAAAAAAAAAAAAAAAAAAAAGATAACTAGGGAATCACTAAATCGGGAGAATTATTTTGATTATATGAAACACTCAAATAATTCCACAACAAATCCTTTAAATGTAATGATATTCAAAACGGAACAAGAATAGAAAAATAACTATAAACAAGCAAAATAAATAAATAAATAAATAAATAAATAAATAAATTCAAGCAATCCATGACATGACATGATTTATTTATATTCTGGACTAAAACATTCTGGCTGTTTTTAAACTCAAACATAATTCTTAAATAAAAAAAATAAAAAAAATTGGGTTTAGTTCTGATATTTGTATAATTTTATAGAGAAATAAATGGTGTATAATTACACTTTTAGAAGATATGAGGCTTTTAGTGTTTCCATTTTTTTAAAATTACTTTAATCCTTCACTATAGCAAAACCGTTTGAGATTTTATTTTTATATTTTATTAAGGCTATACTGAACAGGCTGCGATGTCAGTGTGTGTGTGTGTGTGTGTGTGTGTGTGTGTGTGTGTGTGTGTGTGTGTGTGTGTGTGTGTGGCGCGGGCGCGATTGAACAGTAGACACGTAAAACATACTCCCTAATTTTAAAATGAAAGTAAAAAGCTCACGGCTAAACATGCATTCATAACGGTGCGCATCCACAGCGAGGAACGAACAGAATAGAGCGTACGTTTTTTTTAGTTCATTCGTATTTCCATAGGAATTCATTGAAATCGCTCGCTCTCAAACTGTGACATTGATTTCATACAACAGGTTAATAAACAGTTAAAATTAAGTCACTTACATTTTAGATGCAATATTGCCTGTTTTTGTTCTGTTTCAGCAGCGAAAATAGTTAAACAAAGATCACAGCAGAACGCATCTCACAGGAACGTGTTTTCTCATAACTGAATGATTCAGCATTTTGAACGAATCGGTTGACTCAAAGATTGAATGATCAATCCATAAACATCTGTCTTAATCATGAACGACTCATTCGAACGAATCGTTTGAACGAAAGAATCAAAGACTCGCTCATTAAGACGGTCACTTGGCGACACCTAATGGCGGTTTAGTGTTGTTTAAAAGCATCATTCTTTCCAACGTGTGTGTGATTTGTGTGTGACCATTATCAATGTCGGAAATACCGGTGGGAAAATATCCTCAGACACATAATAAATGTATATTTAAATACAATATTGGCCTACCTTTCTGAAACTTTGCACATGTCTACTGGATAATAAATGTGATGTGTCTGTTGAGTTTCATCCAATTTCAAGCATGATAAGAGTCTCAAAAGCATCTGAAAAGAATATTAAAGTTTGATGCGTTGCCACGGCAACAGTATCTAAGATATCAACAATCCTTTCACAGGTCTACATCTGATGTGTGTTTACATTATACACATAAAGTTTGAAGCAAATTGGGTAAAAATAAGAGGGTGATTTCAAAGCATTTTGAAAGTGACACACTTCCTGCTGCCAGTTGGTGGCGCTATAACTTTGACTCACAATAGTCACATCAATGTGATCGGCCTCTGACCACGAACACACTGCTGAAGTTTCATCAAGATCAGTCAATATATGCAGAAGTTATAACACACTTCCTGTTTCTCTTTTCTCGCCATAAATTCGTTTCCTCGCCACGGCCAAACCGTTTGAGATATCAAAAATCCGTCCGCAATTTAGCATCTTCAATGTCTTGACTTCATACACACCGAGTTTGGAGGGGACCGGGTGAATACTCTAGGAAAAGTACTTCACATTCCACAGCATTTCGTTTCCAAACAACCCATAATAGCCGACTTCCTGTTGGGTTGGCGTAAAACTTAGAGCACGAAAGATGTTCGGTCTGATGAGATCTATATGTGTACCGAGTTTCATGTTAATTCATGCAAGCGTGTTTGATCTATGGACCAAGTTTTCGAACCCCGTTCCAGGGGGCGCTGTCGAGCCCCCCTGCCACGCCCGGCTACCAGCTTCAGCCTGGCCCTGATGGCCGTGGGTTCTGACCTGTGTGCAAAGTTTCAAGAGTTTTCGAGCACGTTTAGGGACCCAAAAGCCCCAGAAACCTTGAAAAACAAATGAAAAAGTAAATCTCACTGAACAGACAAATCACCCCCACCCCTCACACACACAGAGACAGAGAGAGAGAGAGAAAATTCTCCAAAAAATCACATTCAAACAAAAATATCTGACTTCCTGTTGCTTTTAGCTAATGAGTGTAAATTAGAAAGTTGTCCGGCTCGATGAGAACAATATACGTAGCGAGTTTTGTGACTCTTTGTAAAACTAAGCCCCCATTTTTTACTAAAGGTGGCGCTACTGAGCCATTCCACCACGCCCGTTTCTGAAACTTTGCACATGTCTACTGGATAATAAATGTGATGTGTCTGTTGAGTTTCATGCATTTTCAAGTATGTGAAGAGTCTCAAAAGCATCCGAAAAGAATATTAAAGTTTGATGCGTTGCCACGGCAACATTATTAAAGATATCAATAATCCTTTCACAGGTCTATATCTGCCGTGTGTTTACATTATACACATAAAGTTTGAAGCAAATCGGGTAAAAATAAGAGGGTGATTTCAAAGCATTTTGAAAGGGACACACTTCCTGCTGCCAGTTGGTGGCGCTATAACTTTGACTCACAATAGTCACATCCATGTGATCGGCCTCTTACAACGAACACACTGCTGAAGTTTAATCAAGATCAGTTAATGTATGCAGAAGTTATAACACACTTCCTGTTTCCATTATTCGCCATAAATTCGTTTCCTCGCCACGGCCAAACCGTTCGAGATATCAAAAATCCGTCCGCAATTTAGCATCCTCAATGTCTTGACTTCATGCTGACCGAGTTTGGAGCCGATTGGATGAATTCCCTAGGAGGAGTACATTAAATTCCACAGCATGCGTTTCCAAACAACCCATAATAGCCGACTTCCTGTTGGGCTGGCGTAAAACTTAGAGCACGAAAGTTGTTCGGCCCGATGAGATCTATATCTGTTCCGAGTTTCATATTATTACATGCAAGTGTGTTTGATTTATGGACAAGTGTTCGGATTCCGTTCCAGGGGGCGCTGTTGAGCCCCCCTGACACGCCCGGGTACCAGCTTCAGCCCGGCCCTAATGGCCGCAGGTTCTGACCTGTGTGCAAAGTTTCATGAGTTTTTGAGCACGTTAAAGGCCCCAAAAGCCCCCGAACCCTTGAACAACAATAATAATAATAATAATAATAATAAATATAGCTGCGAGCAGCGATTGCGGGCCCAAGCCGGTGGCACCGCCACCCTGGTGCCTTTAGTTACACTAAAGCCACCGGGGTGGCGGTGTCACCGCCTTGGGCCCTCCATCGCTGCTCGCAGCTATATTTATATATATATATATATATATATATATAAAAATGTAACAAAAAAATATATATATATACACATTATATATATAACAAAAAAAATAAAAAAATAATAAAAAATAAATAAATATATATATATGGCGAGGCGAGGAACGGGCAGAGAAGAGCGAACGTTTTTGGACATTCATCATATTGCATTGGTTTTCATTTCTTGTCCTCAAACCGAGCACTAATCTGTTTATTTTTAAGTCACACATTCTCCATTTATTAAAAAAGACAATCAAATGTATTTTTTAATGGTAGTATTATTTTATACAGAAATAAATTATTTATAATTCAGATGAGAATAAAGTTAGTGTTAATTAAAATTGTAAGGAAAACAAATATATTGATCTAAAATCTACTATCATTTGCTGCAAATAGGTTGACTATTTATATTTATTATTATATTTTATTACGGCTGTAATGAACCGGCTGCGATGTCAAGACTGCAATGCTGGAATGCACAGTGTGTGTGTGTGAGTG
>CM038628.1:24304627-24494627 GCA_021554675.1 Leuciscus idus
CAGGCGCGCGGTTTAATTTACCTCACACACACACTGAAGCACGAGTGACGCTCGCGCTGTTTTCAGTCTCTGCTGCCTCATGATATGATGACATGATGAAATTCGAGTCACTTCATGAGCATTTTACCGTTTCATTTGAGAAAAACTATCGTCATATCATACACACACAGAAACTCAAAGGTCTTCACGGCAACCCGTCAAAATAAAAATTTGGTTTAACTTGAAGAAATTGACAAATAATTATATTAGGCTACTGTCCAGTACATTTAGCTACGCCTCCGTGCATTAAAAATACTACTACTACTACTACTACTACTACTACTACTAATAATAATAATGATAATAATAATGTGTCCATAGAAGGTTGCTTTTTATAAGCAATATTTACGTTTAAACCGCATGTAGCCTTCAATGCTTATGTATTTACTTATGATTACCGTCATAAAAAAAGTCACTGAATTTATTTTTAAAAAATGTTTTCAAATAGTTCAATAAAATAGAAAAATAGTTCCAACAGATTTTGCTGTGTACCGACTACTGGAATTTTGGTACCGTGACATCCCTAGTCCTTAGCAGTCCTCTGTGAGGTATGAAAAAAAAACAGTAGTTATTGATTAGCTAATAGTGAACTGCCTCATTCAACTGAGCATTATTACTTACTAATTCATTAATCAGAGTTTCTTGTTAGTTAATAGTAGTTACTAGAGTGTTAAGATTGTGTTACTCATTTGTTACTGTGTAGTTATTCATTAATGATGGAACTATTCTAAAGTGTTTCCGTATTTAATTTGGATATGGCTATATTTACGTTATAAAATAAAATAAAAAATTGTCAAGTTTAGATTTTCTTTTTTTAAATGTTAAACTAATTGTGGCTAAACAAATTGGTAAATAGAATCAATGTATAAAGCAGGATTCTCCCAAAAGCCTATGTGTTAGAAAGAGTGTGTTATCTATCTGTCTAACTTCAGGACGAGAGACATTAAAATGAGGGCAATTGGAACCCTAAATATACAGCAATCCACAATTTTGTCAAATATTTTATTACTATTTCTAATTCTATGGTGATAGTTAATGAATTTTGTTTCTTGCAAGAAGATAAAATAATCATTTGTAAATAACTTTAATAAATCAGTCATTATAATGAATCAAATAACAAATCCATAGCAGGAGGACCACTGTAAACACAACACTGTGTAAAATTGGGGATATGTATTGCCTTTTTTCTGTCATACTAGGAAAATAATTGATTTATTAAGGCGAAAAAACAAAAGACATTGTTACCAGCTCCCAAGACTCCATAAGCCAGGTGAGGAGGTACAGTGATCTTCCTTCGCTCGTTTACACACATGCCCTGAACTCCTTTATCCAAACCTGGAATGACTTTAGATTCCACACCCACTTGCCCCACGAATGGAAAACCCTTATCCAGGCTGAGAGAGAGAGAGAGAGAGAGAGAGAGAGAGAGAGAGAGAGAGAGAGAGAGAGAGAGTCACTTTATTTACAAAAACATTCAGGAAATTTTTTTTTTGTAAAAAAAATATATATATATTTATTACATTTTCAAATTCAATGTAAAAATAAATAAATAAATAAATAAATAAATAAATAAATATATAAATATATATATATATATATATATATATATATATATATATATATATATATATATATATATATATATATATATATATAACATCAAAACCACTGTAAAAAAAGTAGGGTAAGGGATGATTACAAGAAAAACAATTTACCTTCCTTGACAGTACACATAGAGCTTTGCAATTACATTAAAGTGATGCTTTTACCGTATGATGCTTTTCCCCTATGATGCTTTTCGGATATTACCTTTTATATAGCTGTTTGTGAGTGCAAAAGTTCTGCAAAGTTTCAAAGATCAAAGTGAACGATAAATGGAGTTAGTGGGCCCCTCTATGGGGTTAAATTGATGCCAAAACCATTGAAAATGGACAGACTAAAAGTCACAAATAGATATTACAACTTGTAAACACAAAACACAATCTACAAATAGATTAAAAATCCGCAAACAAAGTCCTCATGAGCCGCAAATGTAAAACAAGATCTACAAACAGATACAAAGTCCTCAAACAAACTCTTTGTGATCCACAAATATAAAGCATGATCTACAAAAAGATTAAAAATCCACAAATAAACACATCCTGATTCACAAATAGAAATCAGTGACTTGTACTTGAAAACCAGAATTTGAATGAATGTAAAGTGACTTGTTTGCAGGTGAAGATCATGTTCTGTTTGTAGATTGTGTCACATTTGTTTTCAGAATTTTGACACTATTGTTTCGCTGTTGTGACAAAATAATGCCATAATCATTGAAAATGAAGAGACTATGAGTCAAAAATGCATATTACAATTTGTAAACACAAAACAAGATCTACAAATAAATTTTAAATCTGCAAACAAACTCCTCATAATCTGCAAATGTAAAACACAATCTGTAAATAGATTCCAAATCTGCAAACAAACTCCTCATGACATACAAATATAAAATGTGATCTACAAATAGATTTAAAATCCGCAAACAAACTCTTTATGATTCACAAATAGAAATCAGTGACTTGTACTTGACAACCAGAATTTGAATGAATGCAAAGTGATTTGTCTGTGCATGAGGGTCATTATTTGTTTGTAGATTGTGTTGCATTTGTTTTCAGAATTTTGGCACAACTGTTTCGCTGTTTTTTCCCATTGAAAAATCTACAAATGCCCTCCTCACAATTTGCAAACAAATACAGTCTAACTTGTATTTTCAAACCACTGTAAAAAGACATTCTTACACATTCTGTGCAAAGCTCAGCATCCAAGTGTTGAATCTGTGTTTGCAGATCACAGGGCATTCACAGATCCCTCTCAGGGGGCCAATGTTTCGTAAAAATTTGAAGCTTCCCCGGGCGCCGCCAATGATTAGCGGACCCCCACCTGCTGTTAGCATTCCATTGACTCCCATTCATTTTGGCGTCACTTTGACAGCGAATAACTTTACATCTGAGGCGTTTAAAGACTCCATTTGTCCATTATTTATTTCTAAAGAAACACGACAATGTATAAAAGGCTCCATTACCTTGTATCTTACGTTATGGCCCCGTAGAAGCCGTTTTTGTAAAAATAGGCTAACGATTGCGTCATAACCACGCGACTCTCTGTCGCACAGTAGAGAGATTACCGTATGGACAGGAGGAGAAGCTCGCGGGCAATCGGGGGGACGTGGAGGCAAAATGACAAAATGATTAATCAGAATACTTAGCAAAAGTTGCTCCTGCTCCTAGCTCATGGACACCTCCTACTCACACTCTCCGTCTCTGCAAGTTTCGGAAGGGAATGATTCAGATTTCTCTTGGCACAGCTACTAGAAGACAGACGGGTTGCTCACGTCACATCTACGTCGTCAAGCTCAGTTTGAGTCTGCGCAGTACGGTCAGACATCAGGAAGTGAGAGCTTCTAATTTGCTTCACTTTTCTCCGTTGAAACCTATAGGGTCGCTGTGTCCAGTTTATATACTGTCTATGATCCCTCTGCACACGTCTACAGATCTTTTTGGCACTATCTTTCCGCAGAGTGTGTAACTACGATCCACACGTGTAGTCAGCCAATCAGGGTATAGGGTGTAGGGTATTGCTTCAATGTGATGTCACGCCCCCTCAATAAGCCCTTTTCAAAATAAGAGCTGACACTTCTCGGATGGGTGGGCTGGGCTCACTGCCATTTACCGTTGCCGGTGTTGTACCAAAATCCGACTCCCCGGACAAATCGCACTCCGCTTCGCGTGCACGCGCAAGCGAGTTTAAATGCACTTCCTTTGCTATATCCGTTTATCGATCGATTTTTCACACAGCAAGCACCCAGATCCTGCATGGAGGCTTTGTCTACACTTAAATAAATTAACAGAAAGTGAACTAGTGTGGATAAAAGATGCAAAAAACAAACACAAACAAACAAAATGATGGCAGATCGATTCAAACTATAAACTTTGACGGGTAAGGAATAAAGCTACCAGCTATCAAAACAAAACTGTTAATTTCACTTAATTTAACTGAACTTATCCTTTGTGTGTTAAACACGCTGTGGTTCATAGAAAAATATTGTATTACTCTCCCCATTGCACATGAATGTCATTAAAAATAATAATATTGAACCTTTTTTTCACGAAGATAGGCTTTAAGAGTTCATCAAATATATATTGTATATACACCTAAAAGATTATTAGGAACACCATACTAATACTGTGTTTGACCCCCTTTCGCCTTCAGAACTGCCTTAATTCTACGTGGCATTGATTCAACAAGGTGCTGAAAGCATTCTTTAGAAATGTTGGCCCATATTGATAGGATAGCATCTTGCAGTTGATGGAGATTTGTGGGATGCACATCCAGTGCACGAAGCTCCCGTTCCACCACATCCCAAAGATGCTCTATTGGGTTGAGATCTGGTGACTGTGGGGACCATTTTAGTACAGTGAACTCATTGTCATGTTCAAGAAACCAATTTGAAATGATTCGAGCTTTGTGACATGGTGCATTATCCTGCTGGAATTAGCCATGGTGGTCATAAAGGGATGGACATGGTCAGAAACAATGCTCAGGTAGGCCGTGGCATTTAAATGATGCCCAACTGGCACTAAGGGGCCTAAAGTGTGCCAAGAAAACATCCCCCACACCATTACACCACCACCACCAGCCTGCACAGTGGTAACAAGGCATGATGGATCCATGTTCTCATTCTGTTTACGCCAAATTCTGACTCTACCATCTGAATGTCTCAACAGAAATCGAGACTCATCAGACAAGGCAACATTTTTCCAGTCTTCAACTGTCCAATTTTGGTGAGCTTGTGCAAATTGTAGCCTCTTTTTCCTATTTGTAGTGGAGATGAGTGGTACCCGGTGGGGTCTTCTGCTGTTGTAGCCCATCCGCCTCAAGGTTGTGCGTGTTGTGGCTTCACAAATGCTTTGCTGCATACCTCGGTTGTAACGAGTGGTTATTTCAATCAAAGTTGCTCTTCTATCAGCTTGAATCAGTCGGCCCATTCTCCTCTGACCTCTAGCATCAACAAGGCATTTTCGCCCACAGGACTGCCGCATACGGGATGTTTTTCCCTTTTCACACCATTCTTTGTAAACCCTAGAAATTGTTGTGCGTGAAAATCCCAGTAACTGAGCAGATTGTGAAATACTCAGACCGGCCCGTCTGGCACAAACAACCATGCCACGCTCAAAATTGCTTAAATCACCTTTCTTTCCCATTCTGACATTCAGTTTGGAGTTCAGGAGATTTTCTTGACCAGGACCACACCCCTAAATGCATTGAAGCAACTGCCATGTGATTGGTTGATTAGATAATTGCATTAATGAGAAATTGAACAGGTGTTCCTAATAATCCTTTAGGTGAGTGTATATGAGGCAAATACCTGTCTTTTTGTTTATTTGTTTTTTGCTTAATTGCGTCTTAAAAATAGAAATAAAACAAATTATTAGTGATAATTGACACTTAAAGCTAAGAATGTAAAGAAACCTTAGACATTTTTTTTTAATTAATAGTTATTTTCCAGCACATTAGGGCCCCAAAAAGCATTATTTATTTCATTCATTCTTTCAATTTTACATCTTACATAGCTTATGGATATACAATTAAAATAGCTGGAGCAATTGCTTTGCGGTCAGGTACCCTTTAAAAAAAAAAAAAAAAAAAAAAATGCTAAAAAACAAGATGGGTTTAGCAGGGGGAGTGGGATATTCACAGCATTAAAATACGGACTGGTGAAATCAGTTGATTGTAACTCATTTTGTGTGAGTATATACTGTACATACATGTTACGACATCCAAATAAAATGTATTTAATAATTTTATGATTATATATATTTTTAAATATCCGATATTTTTTTTATTTTAAAATATTTTAATAATAATTCATATAATAATTTAATAATAATTAAAATATATGTATATAGTTTTACTTAGAAATTAGTTTTATGATATATTATATTAATATTATTATATTAATATAATAAATATAATAATTTAATAATAATTAAAAAATATGGTTTACTTGGAAATTGGTTTTATGATAAATATAATTTTTATTATATTAGTATTATGATAGATATTTTTTATTTTATTTATTTTGAAAATATATTTTAATAATAATTAATATAATATACTCTTATATATTCATTTACGAATAATAAAAAAATATACATATATAGTTTTACTTAGAAATTGGCTGAATGTCGAATTCATCTACGGGCGGATGTGCACTTGTGAAAATCACGCGCGCTAATTCATTCCAGGCATAGCTAACGGTACCTTGTTTGCACACTTAATTATCACGTTGTTTTTCCAATGGATCCTGGGATTTACAAAGAAATTTTTTCCTACATACCCTGATGGGTGGAGCAAGACAGAAAAAAACACACTGCGAAAAAAAGCGCGCAACTTTGAGATTGAATGTAATATATTATTATTTTTTATTGAAATTTTAACTTGTAATGTGATGTGATTTATATATTTATATATATATATATATATAGTAATTTATATATCATAAAATGTTTCATATAAATTTACGTTGGCTTCACCAATTCAATATAGGCCTACCGTACACTTTATAGCCTACAGCTCATACACACCGCATTATCAGGATTTAGTTAAATTATTTAATAGAACAGAATAACCGAATTAAGCTATAATAAAGAATACATAATTTTACTAGTTTTACTTCTAATACACACAACAAAATATTTTAAAATTATATTTTGTTTAAAATTCAGTAGGCTACTGCAGTTGTGTTAAAAGTTCCAAGTTTCCCAATATATGTGAATATGTTTATTTACAGATATGCATATGCAATATCCACGTTCATATTTATTAGCTAAATTACTTGAATCCACGGCATCGAGGTAAAGTACCGTGACGACGAGTTAAAGTACCATGATGACCGTCCTAGGCTTTGAGGGGAGTGTGATTTCACCAGTCCGTATTTTAACCCTCTGAGGTCTGAGGGGTTTTTGGGGTCCTTGAGATGTTCTGACATGCCCTGACATTTGTGCTTTTTTCAGTTGCTTACAAACATATTAATGGCAAAGGTATAATTACACTCTATTTAGCACAAACAGGGCTACCATAATATGTGAGCAACATGCATGTACATGTTTGTATTTTTGAGAGAATAATGTTTATGCATGGTTATTGAAAAAACTAAAAACTAAAGTTTCTGAAATAAGGCCACAAAACACATACTAAATATGTGACAATAAGACTTTTGACTAATTGATGTCGTTGCCTAGAGTTTTTTCTTCAAAATGATGTGAAAATCATCCTGCCCTTATCATTCACATAACACAATACATTGATTTAAATCTTGTAAAACACTTTTTGTTTGTAAAGGCAATATGCGCAAGGGGCGTCAACCATTCAACAGCATCATGCATATGTAGTGGTTCACACCTGAGGAGACAATGGGGCCCGCATACTTAATGAGCCATGCATTCAGGTGTGTCACCTTTAGCCACAAGAAAGAATGCAAGAGCAATATATATATATATTATATATATATATATATATATATATTCTACCAAATTGGTTCACCGTTGGAAGCATGTCAATTTTTTTTTTTTTTTTTTTTTTTACACAAATTTTGCTTGCAAATTGTATAATATCCAAGGAAAACATGTCTAGTAATTGTGCAGTTAATTCTCATACTGTATTTTCAGTTTTGGAATATGTATCCTCTCCCCAAATTTGTCAATAATAAAACACAATAAAAATTATTTAAAGAAAAGGCTTATATTTACCTTTTAAAATTTGTTTACATCTACCTTGTAAATATATATTTTTTTTTTATTAAAAAGGTTACAATTACAACAACAATTGAAGTGTAATCTTTCTTTGTAAAAACTAAAGTATACATTTTATCATACATATTTCAAAGTTAAGGATTCATTACTTCGAATATAGCCTACATTGACAAAACATACTATATTTAACATATTAGCAAAAATTGGCAAACAAAAGCTTATTTGAGGTGGCAGATATTTTACAGTAAAAATGTGTAATCTATCCAAAACTAATCAACGAAATGTTGTCTTTCATTTGTCTGTAACATAGGTCTTTCGTTTTTATTATAAGGAATATAAATGTTAATTTGCAGTTTAACCCTCTGGGGTCTAAGGTGTTTTTGGGGTCCTTGAGACGTTCTGACATGCCCTGACATTTGTGCTTTTTTCAGTTGCTTATAAACATATTAAGGCGAGACACTACAGGTGAATAGGGTAAAATTTTTAACTAGCAGATATCACCATGAAACTTTCCCAGTTGATTACCTACATTAAGATGAGAAGAAAATGTATTACAAGTTTTCTATAATTTAATGTTTAAATATGCAAATTAGGCAATATCTAATTAAATATGCGCTATTTTGCATATATTTTAAAAAACGAAATCTGAGTATTGGATAAAGCCAGGTTAAAAATTATTTTTTCATTGTGTTCACATATTAGATGGGAAAAGAATTACAGAGGGATTTATGGATATCTACTTTAGTTATCCTGTAAATCAGAATATACTGTCAATAGCCTTAAAAAAATTATTTTCGCCATGTTTTTTGGAATAAAATGTTATATAAATCAGGCTAGGAATAATATATTTACAAATCCCTCAGTAAATGTCTTCATAATATAGCTAGGTACAAGACTGGAAAGTTTGGTGTATATAGGTGCTTCTGAAGTGAAGATTTCGTACTTGGAGTATGAGAGAAAGGTCATTTTGAGAAAACGGGCTTTAAAGATTTATCATCAGCCAATGAGATTGTGCATTCAGCCCTTTTACTTTCACGATTGGTTGCTGATAAAAAGGAAATGACCATATTTGTATCCGACAGCATTGTACAGTGAAGAGAGAGCTATCCAGCCGTGTGTGTGATGACAGGAAGAAGACAGAGATCGCGGAGCAGCGGAAGGATTAAGAACGCCAACTTTTGTTGAATTTATGAGAAATCTACAGACGCGAACAGACAAAGTGTAGTAAAATAAAGACCTAAATGTGTATTTCGGACTTTTTTCACCACAAGTCTGAAAGAAGACGTGTTATTGAAGACAAATATCCAAAAATCTCAAAATTGACCAGTAAAAAAAAAAAGATGTTTTTGCCTGCCGTGTCTCGCCTTAATGGCAAAAAAAAATTACACTCTATTTGGCACAAACAGGGCTACCATAATATGTGAGCAACAAGAATGGACATGTTTGCATTTTTGAGAGAATAATGTTTATGCATGGTTATTGAAAAAACTAAAAACTAAAGTTTCTGAAATAAGGCCACAAAACACATACTAAATATGTGTCAATAAGACTTTTGACTAATGGATGTTGTCGCCTAGAGTTTTTTCTTCAAAATGATGTGAAAATCACCCTGCCTTATCATTCACATAACACAATACATTGATTTAAATTTTGCAAAGCACTTTCTGTTTGGAAAGGCAATATTCGAGTGGGCGTCAACGATCCAATGACACCATCATGCATATTTAGTGGTTCGCACCTGAGGAGACAATGGGCCCCGCATACTTGATGAGCCATTCATTCAGGTGTGTCACCTATAGCCACAAGAAAGAATGCAAGAGCAACAGTTGGAAGCATCTCATTTATTTTTATTTTTTTTATTACAAATTGTGCTTGCAAATTGGCCTATAATATCCAAGGAAAACATGTCTAATAATTGTGCAGTTAATTCTCATACTGACATTTGACATGCCCTGACATTTGTGCTTTTTTCAGTTGCTTATAAACATATTAAGGCGAGACACTACAGGTGAATAGGGTAAAATTTTTAACTAGCAAATATCACCATGAAACTTTCCCAGTTGATTACCTACATTAAGATGAGAAGAAAATGTATTACAAGTTTTCTATAATTTAATGTTTAAATATGCAAATTAGGCAATATCTAATTAAATATGCGCTATTTTGCATATATTTTAAAAAACGAAATCTGAGTATTGGATAAAGCCAGGTTAAAAATTATTTTTTCATTGTGTTCACATATTAGATGGGAAAATAATTACAGAGGGATTTATGGATATCTACTTTAGTTATCCTGTAAATCAGAATATACTGTCAATAGCCTTAAAAAAATTATTTTCGCCATGTTTTTTGGAATAAAATGTTATATAAATCAGGCTAGGAATAATATATTTACAAATCCCTCAGTAAATGTCTTCATAATATAGCTAGGTACAAGACTGGAAAGTTTGGTGTATATAGGTGCTACTGAAGTGAAGATTTCGTACTTGGAGTATGAGAGAAAGGTCATTTTGAGAAAACGGGCTTTAAAGATTTATCATCAGCCAATGAGATTGCGCATTCAGCCCTTTTACTTTCACGATTGGTTGCTGATAAAAAGGAAATGACCATATTTGTATCCGACAGCATTGTACAGTGAAGAGAGAGCTATCCAGCCGTGTGTGTGATGACAGGAAGAAGACAGAGATCGCGGAGCAGCGGGAGGATTAAGAACGCCAACTTTTGTTGAATTTATGAGAAATCTACAGACGCGAACAGACAAAGTGTAGTAAAATAAAGACCTAAATGTGTATTTCGGACTTTTTTCACCACAAGTCTGAAAGAAGACGTGTTATTGAAGACAAATATCCAAAAATCTCAAAATTGACCAGTAAAAAAAAAAGTTGTTTTTGCCTGCCGTGTCTCGCCTTAATGGCAAAAAAAAATTACACTCACAAACAGGGCTACCATAATATGTGAGCAACAAGAATGGACATGTTTGCATTTTTGAGAGAATAATGTTTATGCATGGTTATTGAAAAAACTAAAAACTAAAGTTTCTGAAATAAGGCCACAAAACACATACTAAATATGTGTCAATAAGACTTTTGACTAATGGATGTTGTCGCCTAGAGTTTTTTCTTCAAAATGATGTGAAAATCACCCTGCCTTATCATTCACATAACACAATACATTGATTTAAATTTTGCAAAGCACTTTCTGTTTGGAAAGGCAATATTCGAGTGGGCGTCAACGATCCAATGACACCATCATGCATATTTAGTGGTTCGCACCTGAGGAGACAATGGGCCCCGCATACTTGATGAGCCATTCATTCAGGTGTGTCACCTATAGCCACAAGAAAGAATGCAAGAGCAACAGTTGGAAGCATCTCATTTATTTTTATTTTTTTTATTACAAATTGTGCTTGCAAATTGGCCTATAATATCCAAGGAAAACATGTCTAGTAATTGTTCAGTTAATTCTCATACTGTATTTTCAGTTTTGGAATATTTATCCTCTCCCCAAATTTGTCACTAATAAAACACAATAAAAATTATTTAAAGAAAAGGCTTATATTTACCTTTTAATAGTTTGTTTACATCTACCTTGTAAATATATTTTTTTATTAAAAAGGTTACAATTACAACAACAATTCAAGTGTAATCTTTCTTTGTAAAAACTAAAGTATACATTTTATCATACATATTTCAAAGTTAAGGATTTGATTGATTATTTGATTACTTTATTTTTGACAAAACATACTATACTTAACATATGAGCAAAAATTGGCAAACAAAAGCTTATTTGAGGTGGCAGATATTTTACAGTAAAAATGTATAATCTATCCAAAACTAATCAACGAAATGTTGTCTTTCATATGTCTGTAACATAGGTCTTTCGTTTTTATTATAAAAAATATAAATGTTAATTTGCAGTTTAATACGTTGCTTATACAAATACATTTTATTTCAACATATTTCAGTCGATTTTTACTCAGTATAGCAATACAGTTTGCTAAAAGTGAAACATTCATTCACACACAGAAACGCCTGACTGTAACGTTGTTTTTATGAAATATTAGGGCATATAAATGTTAATTTGCAGTTTAATACGTTGCTTATACAAATATAGCCAACATTTTAGTTCAACATATTTCAGTCAATTTTTACTCATCTCAGTATAGCAATACAGTTTGCTAAAACATCATCATTCATTCACACACAGAAATGCGATTTAAATTGAAACTGTCTTTTTGCGAGCTGTGGTAAACAGCACGCATCTTTGCCGTTCATTCATTCACAAACAGAAACGCGATTCACTTGAGAAGGAAAAAAAACTTACTTCAGTATTCCTCAGCTCAGTCGGATCCTTGATATACCCGCTCTTCTGAGGTACATTTTCCATTATTATTATTCCTCACAGCGCTGCGAGACGGTGTAAACAAGTACAATGATCTGATTAAACTTGTGTTTTCTCGAGCTGATATGGGGGCTTTCACAGGTTTGCGTGGATTGCCTCAGTAATTTGCGTTTGAATAGCGCGCGCTCTCCGTGGGCGGGGTCACATTAAAAATAATTAGATGAGATGAGAACGACTGACATCTCGCTCTTTTCTTACAGATTAAATGAACTGAGAATATTATTTTTTTATATAAATGACTTCATTTAAAGGTGGGGTATGTAATTCTCTTTTTTGGCCATTTTTTCAAAATCACTTAAAATCCTATTCCTAACCCACTTACAGCCACTGAGTTAGAAGCACTGAAATACAAATTAAGCAATTTAATCATCTGTGGAACAGGCAGGACTCGAAAAACTCCAGCCAATCATTTCCAAGACCGCTTAGAATCATTGGACAGTAAGTGCGTCAATCAAACGGTCGTACCATCCCCCCCGCCCCCATCCATGTCCATGTTCTTTGAATGGGAGTCAAAGGAAAGAAGGTAGGACCATTTGAGTTATGTATTTTCAAAATCTGCCGGCCGTTTTGCAAATCACATACCCCACCTTTAAAAGAAGAGAATTCAAGCTTCATGCCTGTGTGTCTGTATGCCTGTTTGACTGAGTATTCGCTGAGTTATTGTTCATTTTCGGACGCGTTTCAGAATGGACTACACTGACAGAGAGAAGGCAGAACTCGCTTCGTGTTTATTTTTCTTTATTTGGCAAAAAGCAAAACACTTTGTTTTGTGAGTATACACAAAAATAATACACATTTAACAGAATCGATTGATGTATGAAACGTGTTTGTAATATCAAAGTCAACAGAGCAAAATTAATCTCTTTTGAACTGATAAAAAAAAAAAGCGAGCTGGTATCGCCAGCGATACCGCCGACCCCAGGGGGTTAACACACAAAGGATAAGTTCAGTTAAATTAAGTGAAATTAACAGTTTTGTTTTGATAGCTGGTAGCTTTATTCCTTACCCGTCGAAGTTTATAGTTTGAATCGATCTGCCATGTTTTTTTGTTTGTTTGTGTTTGTTTTTTGCATCTTTTATCCACACTAGTTCACTTTCTGTTCATTTATTTAAGTGTAGACAAATATATTTCTTCATGACCAGACGAAACTTACCAATTCACAAAATTAACGGAATGCATAGCTGATATAAAAAATTGGATGACTAGTAATTTCTTACTACTTAATTCTGAAAAAACAGAGATTCTAATTATTGGACAAAAAACGTCCTCACGTAATAACCTAGAATACTGTCTAACACTTGATGGCTGCTCTGTTAAGTCTTCGTCGTCGGTTAGGAACCTGGGTGTGCTCTTTGATACCAATCTTTCATTTGAAAGTCACGTGTCTAGTATCTGTAAAACCGCATTTTTCCATCTTAAAAATATATCTAAATTACGTCATATGCTCTCATTGACAAATGCGGAACAGTTAGTTCATGCGTTCATGACTTCAAGGCTAGATTATTGTAATGCTCTACTGGGTGGTTGCCCTGCACGCTTAATAAACAAACAGCTGGTCCAAAACGCAGCAGCTCGAGTTCTTACCAGAACTAAGAAGTATGACCATGTTAGACCAGTTCTGTCAACACTGCACTGGCTCCCTATTAAACATCGTATACATTTTAAAATATTGCTGATTACTTACAAAGCACTAAATGGTTTAGCTCCGCAGTACTTGAGCGAGCTCTTAACGCATTATAGTCCTTCACGTTTATTGCGATCTCAAAATTCCGGCCAGTTAATAATACCTAGAATATCAAAATCGACTGCTGGCGGTAGATCCTTTTCCTATTTAGCACCAAAACTTTGGAACAATCTTCCTAACATTGTCCGGGAAGCAGACACACTCTGTCAGTTCAAAGCTAGACTAAAAACACATCTTTTTGACCTAGCATACACATAACACATTATAGACTTCTATAATTCCATATTAGGCTGCATAGATTAGGCCAGCCGGAACCGGGAACACTTCCCATAAATCCTGATGTACTCGTTACATCATAAGAAGAATGGCGTCTACGCTAATATTAGTCTCTCTGTCTATACCGAGGTTTACCGCAGTCCGTCGGATCCAGGCCTGAAGAAGGACCAGCGCCTGGACGCGATGACAACGCAGTCCTGAAGTGTCAACAAGACTCTCCGTTTCCTGAAGTGAGGTGGACCTCGGCTGTATCCAGATCAGATGGTGGATCTGCACCTGGACCTAACCATGACGCATCCTGAAGTGCCAGCCTCATCAGCCCTGTGAAGGCCTCATCGAAATGACCAATCTGACTTCTGACCTGTAACGCTGCCTGGATCATAATCATACACTGTTCGCTCGTTGGCCAGAGGAGAACTGGCCCCCGACTGAGCCTGGGTTCTCCCAAGGTTTTTTTCTCCATTCTGTCACCTGATGGAGTTTTGGTTCCTTGCCACTGTTGCCTTGGCTTTTGGCTTGCTTAGTTGGGGACATTTAATATTCAACAATATTATTGATCTGCCTTATTATGGGTGGACGATGATGCAATTTTCTTCTAGAAACAAACTTTGTTGTATTATTTTCATGTTATCAATGTGAAGCTGCTTTGATACAATCTGTATTGTAAAAAGCGCTATATAAATAAAGGTGACTTGACTTGACTTGACAAAGCCTCCATGCAGGATCTGGGTGCTTGCTGTGTGAAAAATCGATCGATAAACGGATATAGCAAAGGAAGTGCATTTAAACTCGCTTGCACGCGAAGGGGAGTGCGATTTGTCCGGGGAGTCGGATTTCGGTACAACACCGGCAACGGTAAATGGCAGTGAGCCCAGCCCACCCATCCGAGAAGTGTCAGCTCTTATTTTGAAAAGGGCTTATTGAGGGGGCGTGACATCACATTGAAGCAATACCCCTGATTGGCTGACTACACGTGTGGATCGTAGTCACACACTCTGCAGAAAGATAGTGCCAAAAAGATCTGTAGACGTGTGCAGAGGGATCTGTTAATGCCCTGTGATCTGCAAACACAGATTCAAAACTTGCATGCTGAGCTTTGCACAGAATGAAACACGAACAGAACGATTTTTTGTGTAAATCATGTGTAAAGTTTTTTTAATTCTTTTTAATTCAAGAATAAAATTCAAAAGAATTTTAATTCACCTTAAGGCGAGACATGGCAGGCAAAAACATCGTTTTTTTTTACTGGTCAATTTTGAGATTTTTAGATATTTGTCTTCAATAACATGTCTTCTTTCAGACTTGTGGTGAAAAAAAGTCAGAAATACACATTTAGGTCTTTATTTTACTACACTTTTCTGTTCGCGTCTATAGATTTCTCATAAATTCAACAAAAGTTGGCGTTCTTAATCCTCCCGCTGCTCGCGATCTCTGTCTTCTTCCTGTAATCACACGCACACGCCGGAAATCTCTCTCTCTCCTTTACAATGCTGTCGGATCCAAATATGGTCATTTCTTTTTTATCAGCAACCAATCGTGAAAGTAAAAGGGCTGAATGCGCAATCTCATTGGCTGATGATAAATCTTTAAAGCCCGTTTTCTCAAAATGACTTTTCTCTCATACTCCAAGTACGAAATATCCACTTCAGTAGCACCTATATACACCAAACTTTCCAGTCTTGTACCTAGTTATATTATGAAGACATTTACAGAGGGATTTGTAAATATATTATTCCTAGCCTGATTTATATAACATTTTATTCCAAAAAACATGGCGAAAATATTTTTTTTAAGGCTATTGACAGTATATTCTGATTTACCGGATAACAAAAGTAGATATCCATAAATCCCTCTATAATTTTTTTCCCATCTAATATGTGAACACAATGAAAAAATAATTTTTAACCTGGCTTTATCCAATACTCAGATTTCGTTTTTTAAAATATATGCAAAATAGCGCATATTTAATTAGATATTGCCTAATTTGCATATTTAAACATTAAATTATAGAAAACTTGTAATACATTTTTTTCTCATCTTAATGTAGGTAATCAACTGGGAAAGTTTCATGGTGATATCTGCTAGTTAAAATTTTTACCCTATTCACCTGTAGTGTCTCGCCTTAATCGGGTACATATTTACACAGCATTTTGAAAAAATATTATATATAGTAATTACATCCGGTTTTTCTTTTTACTTTTATTATGAGTGCCAGTAATAGCATCTGCAAACGGACCACAAGTCCGCAAGTCACAAGTGTTGCAGTCAAGCTTCATGTCGAACCATTTTCTTTTCACTTCTGGGACTGTTCGATTAACAGATGGAACTCCATTAACTGCATCTGTAATATGCTGCCAAGCTTCCTTTTTTTTTAGGACCTGATACGCCACTATGTACGCTTGAAAATAAAATGTGGCGTTTTGAATGAACTTCTGATAATAAAACTTAAATTTCTGCATCTCAGAAATTTCTCTTTTTCATTCGCTTTTGAGAAGACATGTTGAAATCCTTCGTTTGGTGTCATAATATAATGCCCATATATAGTTGTCAGTCGGATTTAATGGGCGGGATTTATGGTAATTGAGAATGAGCGTGCACGCGCGTCCCATTTATGACTGATTGGAATTCATTAACACACACACACACATTTCACTATCACATCTGACGTTTACGAAGTATTTGTGAATCAGGAGAAGAGTTTTCGGGAAGGTCTCTTTACGCGCAAATCACTCACATATTTACTCGTATATTTATGACCGCCGCTAGCGTAGCTAGCGAAAGCGGTCATATAGGGATTGTCAAAGTTTTTTTTTTTTTTTTTTTTTGTCACCTTACTGAATTTTTCGTCAACGATACCAGGGACACCGAAGCACCGGGGAACATGAAATTTGGTGGGCATGTAGCCCCACTAGACTTCTAAGGAAAAATTTCGTTTGGTCCCCGGGGGCCACTCCCCCCCCCGCGCTGGGCCCCCCCCAAACCCCCAAAAATGCAGTTTTTCCTAAATAACTACCTGAACCGTGGCACCGAGGATGAAGAAATTTTTATGGTATGTTGGTCTACTAGACTTTTACGCAAAAATTTCGTTTGGTCCCCGGGGGCCACTTCCCCCCCCACGCTGGGGCCCCCTTAAATTTTTCGTCAACGATACCAGGGACACCGAAACACCGGGGAACATGAAATTTGGTGGGCATGTAGCCCCACTAGACTTCTAAGGAAAAATTTCGTTTGGTCCCCGGGGGCCACTCCCCCCCCCGCGCTGGGCCCCCCCAAACCCAAAAAAATGCAGTTTTTCCTAAATAACTACCTGAACCGTGGCACCGAGGATGAAGACATTTTTGTGGTATGTTGGTCTACTAGACTTTTACGGAAAAATTTCATTTGGTCCCCGGGGGCCACTTCCCCCCCCCGCGCTGGGGCCCCCGTACATTTTTCGTCAACCATACCAGGGACACCGAAACACCGGGGAACATGAAATTTGGTGGGGATGTAGCCCCACTAGACTTCTAAGGAAAAATTTCGTTTGGTCCCCGGGGGCCACTCCCCCCCCCGCGCTGGGCCCCCCCAAACCCAAAAAAAATCAGTTTTTCCTAAATAACTACCTGAACCGTGGCACCGAGGATGAAGACATTTTTATGGTATGTTGGTCTACTAGACTTTTACGGAAAAATTTCGTTTGGTCCCCGGGGGCCACTCCCCCCCCCGCGCTGGGGCCCCCGTAAATTTTTCGTCAACGATACCAGGGACACCGAAGCACCGGGGAACATGAAATTTGGTGGGCATGTAGCCCCACTAGACTTCTACGGAAAAATTTCGTTTGGTCCCCGGGGGCCACCCCCCCCCCATGTGCACATTTTATGTGCACATTTAGTGACTGTACACTCATCGGCCTGTAGATGGTGCTGTTGAGCGAAGGGTTGCTGGTTTAGGATGATACTGTCACACACACACATGCAGGAATACAAACAAACGCAAGCATGCACACACACTGACATCCACACGCACAGACACACACCCATACACACACATACAAATCCACATGCACAGACACACACACACAAACACACACGCGCACACATGTACGCACACATACATACACGCACAGACACACACACACACACACACACACACACACACACACACACACACACACACACACACACAGACACACACATACACAAACACACACACATACACACACAGACAGACATGCACATACTTTTTACTTTTTTTAGGTATATACATAAACACGCAATACAGCCAAATTACTCCACATCATTTATTTTTGTGGAAAGCCAGTGCAGGCCTGAGCGGCGGTCATATTTTGTACCGCGATGCGGTACATCTAGTTATGAATGTTTCATGAATGAGACCAGTGGTGTAGTGGTAAAAAAAGAGGTGGGTAAACTATAAATTCTGGTGGACCACAACTTGATCACCCGGTAAGGTGGGCCACTGCCTACCGGTGTATGTGTATCCTGATGACATAGCTATAGGCTATCATTTGATGGTACTACCAAGGGTATCACTGGTTGTTCCCTCATCATAGGTCACAAAATCACTATTCAATTCATACATTAATCGAAGTTCTTGTTAAAGAGACTCAAGAAGGAATAATATGGTTGAAATCTATAAAGTTTACTAAATGACAAAACAGAGAGAACAAAAATATTTAAGAGAGATAGAGAGGGAGGCTTATACCCAGGGCTTCCAATGCAATGCACTTGAACATAATGAAAGGGATTTGGGGTTATTTTCATAGTCGATTAATCTGTTGAATATTTCCTTGATTAATTGATTAGTTGTTTGGTCTATCAGAAAAATGTGGATCAGTGTTTCCCTGTAGAGGGAAAAGTCTTTAACCTGGTGCAGGCTTGATTCCCTCTGAATGTCTTGTACAGTTGGGTTTTAACATGCTCATTATATTAAACCAGCTGCATGTAATGAATTGTTTAAAAAAAAAAAACTAAAAAAAAAACTTTTTTGCCTAGTTTTAATGATTTTCTGTTGCGGCTGCGATCAAGTTTAATTCTCGCGCAGCTTGTATAGTAACGAGCGTGTGTTTTCTGCTCCGTGTGTGCCGTTCTCTTTGTTCCGTGTGTGTGTGTGTGTGTGTGTGTGTGTGTGTGTGTGTGTGTGTGTGTGTGTGTGTGTGTGTGTGTGTGTGTGTGTGTGTGTCGGCGCGCTGCGCTCTCTGCTCAACGTTCTGCTCTGTCATTAACGGCCCAAATGCTCGAATCATGTACCGATCGGCGATCACGCACTGGAAAAGCAAAGTCCGCTCAAATAACGTGAAATTTAGAGGTGGATAAACGCAATTTGAGGTGGATAAACGCACTTTGGAGGTGGGCAAACGCTATTTCCGAATTTTGGGAGGTGCGTAAACGGCGTTTACGTGCGTTTAGCCTCCACTACATCCCTGAATGAGACCCAATGTGTAAGAATGTCTTTTTACAGTGGTTTGAAAATACAAGTTAGACTGTATTTGTTTGCAAATTGTGAAGAGGGCATTTGTAGATTTTTTAATGGGAAAAAACAGCGAAACAGTTGTGCCAAAATTCTGAAAACAAATGCAACACAATCTACAAACAAATAATGACCCTCATGCGCAGACAAATCACTTTGCATTCATTCAAATTCTGGCTGTCAAGTACAAGTCACTGATTTCTATTTGTGAATCATAAAGAGTTTGTTTACGGATTTTAAATCTATTTGTAGATCGCATTTTGTATTTGTATGTCATGAAGAGACTGTTTGTGGATTTTTTATCTATTTGTAGATCTTGTTTTACATTTGCGGATCATGAGGAGTTTGTTTGCATATTTGGAATCTATTTACAGATTGTGTTTTACATTTGCAGATTATGAGGAGTTTGTTTGCAGATTTTAAATTTATTTGTAGATCTTGTTTTGTGTTTACAAATTGTAATATGCATTTTTGACTCATTTTCAATGATTATGGCATTATTTTGTCACAACAGCGAAACAATAGTGTCAGAATTCTGAAAACAAATGTGACACAATCTACAAACAGAACATGATCTTCACCTGCAAACAAGTCACTTTACATTCATTCAAATTCTAGTTTTCAAGTACAAGTCACTGATTTCTATTTGTGAATCAGGATGTGTTTATTTGTGGATTTTTAATCTTTTTGTAGATCATGCTTTATATTTGTGGATCACAAAGAGTTTGTTTGAGGACTTTGTATCTATTTGTAGATCTTGTTTTACATTTGCTTGACTTTGTTTGCGGATTTTTAATATACAGTATTTGTAAATTGTGTTTTGTGTTTACAAGTTGTAATATCTATTTGTGACTTTTAGTCTGTCCATTTTCAATGGTTTTGGCATCAATTTACCCCCATAGGCCTCATTTATCGATCTAACACAGAAACGAGAGCCGATCCGAGCAAAGAAATCATCTTACAACAGGGTTCACGTGTGATTTATGAAACATTCGTATGCCGCCAATCCCATCATACGAATGATCGTATGTTGATAAATGTGTTCAGTGGAAAACAATCATCATTTAAATATCACGCCCCTAAAAATTCACGGTTTAGAAGCCTTCCCTTATGATTTATAACATGGAGAAACATAACCCGGCAAAGAAGAGGGAGTATCTCATGAAAGAGAAATTGATCTTATTACAAAAACACCCCTTAACCTCGTAATTGCAAACAATTACATTCATTTTTATGTATATTAAATACCGGTAAATAAAAATAAACATTTACAAACATTATACATACTATGCCTATACTATTTTTAGTTCCCCTCACTCCACAACAAATCCTTTAAATTGAACAGTATTCAGAACAGAAACAAGAATGAAAAATAAGTAGCTAAAAAACTATATATTAAACTATAAAATAAAACACAAATTGGGCTGAATGGGGGCATTAAATTTAACATTTAATTTTATATTCAACATTAATATTGATCTGCCTGCAATGACACTATTATACAAAAACTAGTAGGGGTTGAACGACTTCAGATTTTTTGAAGTCGACTGTTATGACATCAAAGTCGAGTCGACGTTGACTAGTCACTCACGTCATTCATAAAAACACAAGAGATGGGACTGCTTTGCAACATGCCCCAATTTGCAATTTATTAGCAGAAAATGATACAGATGCTGACAGACAGTTCATAATATGTTGCAACTTAACGGTAACAATGCAACAATAACTCCCGTTTTAGTGCAACATTTTTTTAGTGATGCATTATGTTGGCATAACAATGCCATTTATGCAAGATGGGCTGTAAGTAAGCCTACTCACTGTCACAGTCCTGCTCATTCACAGTTTTTACTTTTCGATCATGGTTTGCATGTTTAGTGAAGTTTCTAATTGACCGTTCGAAAAGACCCTCCCCCTTTAGTTACTGTTGCTATGTCCGACACAGTGAAATATACATCGCGGAGCAGAGAGGACACTGACAACGTGCTGACAGACAGGACAGAGCAGGTTACTTTTAATATGTAAACAAAGTCTCAACTTTCATATTTGGTCATTTTATAAAGAAATTTAAACAATAAATACCGTTTTGTGGCTCTTTAATGTGTCGTGACAGATCGTTGTAGAGCCTCTTAAAGCTGCTTGTGAACCGATCTTCTCTTCCTTCTAGTTCATTTATAGCATCAAATAAACATGAATGAACAGAAGAAGGAACGTTGTTTTAACCGCGGAAAGACGTCAGTACACGGCGTTATTCAAGTTCAAATCCTCCAACGTTAATCTACTAACTCTCCTGACTGCTTTGTCGGACAGAAATGGCGGATTCGGCGGATTATGATTGGTCAGATCGCCTGTCAATCAAACTCCCTGCGAAGGGTAAATTTACTGCTGTAGAGATGATTTGCATTCCTCACTTAACATTAGCGGATGCCTTTTCAGATGAGTGTGCATTGCACTTGTACTTTTGTTGTACTTCAGGACAGACTTACTTTCCAAGTGACATTTTTACAAGCTTCATCTTTAGTGAAGTATTTCCACACACTTGATGGTGACAATCATAGTGTCACATGATCAACGCGACTAGTCGACGTCAAGCTTAAAGCGTCACGGCATTGCATTAAGGTCGACTAGTCGACTAATCGGTTCAACCCCTAATCCAGAGCAGCTATATAATGAACTAAATGAACCGGTAAATGAACTAAATTAACCCTCTGAGGTCGAGAAACGCGCCGACGCGTTTTGCTGGATTTTTTTCACATAGCAGCAACATAAACTTAAAAAAATCCGTCATTTATGGTCATATAAATAAAATAAATACATGATTATAAACTATAGAGGGTCTTCTTTTTTTTGTGTACACTCACATTAACATCAAAACCTTTCATCTTTCAGCTCACTCTGTCTCCGCAAAAATCTTTCTGAAACAAGTCTGGAAAATGAACTGCAACTCAGCGAATACTTATCACACAACCATGAAACATGCGTCTAAAGAAAGCTTTAAATTTCTACTTTTAAATAAAACAGTTCACATTCAAAACAAATATTCTCCTGCAATGTAATCTGAAACTAAAGAGAAGTACAGTTTCTCCCGTCTCATCTAATTAGCTGTAATGAGTTCACGCCCTCTTGCAGAGCGTGCTATTCATAAGATAATGTGCTGAGGTGATCTATGCAAAATAAGGTAAACGCCCCCTGAAATGAGTTCACACCCACTCGCAAGGCGCGCTATTCATAAGATAATGTGCTGAGGTGATCTATGCAAAATAAGGTAAAAAGCCCCCTGAAATGCTTTAAAACCAGCAAGTTTCATTCATTCACTTTCCTGCGCCGTTGGAAGATGACACGGTACACAGCCCTTCAGCTAGTCGTGGATAGCGATGAAGAGTTCACTTTTTCCTCAGAAGAAGAACAGGACTCTGACAACGAACGTTTTGAAGAGCGACTTGATCCAGGCGTGGATAATATTTCGGATGAGTAAGTCTTTTTAAATTTACTTGCATTAGTTGACAAGCTATTTTGTATAAACGTAGGCTACATATTTTACTGGTTGGACCATTTCCATACTTGTCATTCAGAGTAATTATATTTAAATGGTCTAGGCTATGCTTTATAAAGTAGGAAAGAGGCTTCATGCAGTCTGTTTTCTTTCGTTTTTAATAGTTTTGTTTAAAATAACACATTTCGAGCTTTCTATATATTTCTCTGGTATTTTAGGCAAAGCTTATGAGTTTGGGTTCATTTATGAGGCCTCCAGTTCCTGCTATTTTTAATTCTTATGTATTGAATACAGGCAATTGGTTGATGAAACAACTATTAAAATTAAGATACAATTAATACAAAACGAAAGACCTATGTTACAGACAAATGAAAGACAACATTTTGTTGATTAGTTTTGGATAGATTACACATTTTTACTGTAAAATATCTGCCACCTCAAATAAGCTTTTGTTTGCCAATTTTTGCTAATATGTTAAATATAGTATGTTTTGTCAATGTAGGCTATATTCGAAGTAATGAATCCTTAACTTTGAAAGATGTATGATAAAATGTATACTTTAGTTTTTACAAAGAAAGATTACACTTCAATTGTTGTTGTAATTGTAACCTTTTTAATAAAAAAAAATATATATTTACAAGGTAGATGTAAACAAATTTTAAAAGGTAAATATAAGCCTTTTCTTTAAATAATTTTTATTGTGTTTTATTATTGACAAATTTGGGGAGAGGATACATATTCCAAAACTGAAAATACAGTATGAGAATTAACTGCACAATTACTAGACATGTTTTCCTTGGATATTATACAATTTGCTAGCAAAATTTGTGCAAAAAAAATAAATGCTTCCACCTGTGAACCAATTTGGTAGAATATATATATATATATATATATATATATATATATATATATATATTGCTCTTGCATTCTTTCTTGTGGCTATAGGTGACACACCTGAATGAATGGCTCATTAAGTATGCGGGCCCCATTGTCTCCTCAGGTGTGAATCACTAAATATGCATGATGCTGTTGAATTGTTGACGCCCCTTGCTTGTTTGTGTCTTTACAAACAAAAAGTGTTTTACAAGATTTAAATCAATGTATTGTGTAGGGGTGTCCCCGACTATGGATTTTCATAGTCGAATCAGAATCGTCATGTCTTGCTTATAGTCGACTAATAGTCGAATCATGTGTATGGGGGTGGGGCTGGGGGCGTGGCTTTAACATTTCAAAGCCGCGATGTACAGAAAATCACACAAAGATATAGAAGAAAATGTATAAAAACATTTTGGATCAATAAAACTAAGAAATAACATAAATAACTCCAGAAAGGCCACAGACAGGATTTGCATTTCACATACAAATCAAATTAAATCGACTAAATTACCTGTGCGAGCAGGCTCTATACACCATAACATTGATAAACCGAAAAAGTAAACAATTAATTTACTTTTTTTTATTAAAGCTAATAGAACTAGATGTTTCAATCCCCTTAGTAGGAAACTCTTGATAATAGCAGTCGGTGTGGAGTGGTGAAAAAGGGTAAGGTATGTCATTGGGGTCATCAGGTGGGCACCCTGCTTCATCGACGTTTCGTTGATTGAAGCCCACAACGTCTCCAGAAGGCTCAACAGTGTACCCAGCGTCCCAGGTACACCCCCCTCCATGCCATACCCTCCATATCCCTGATGGACTCTGCCTGGCAGGGGCGTCCTTCTCCCTGAGTCGGGCCTAAGCCTGACCGCATACCATCTGTCTCTACCTTGCTGCCCAGTTGGGGTCCTTACGCTTGATCCAGAGCCAGTTACTGCTTTTTTCAGCAGCACTTGACATAGACTTGATGGCCTGTTGGAGAGAGCGACCCTTCACCCCTATTTTCCTCAGAAAACTGGTGGTAGAAGTGGCAACAAATCCCCTGCATCCCACTTCTACCGGGAAGATGCTGGTCTTCCAGCCGTTCTGGGATGCTTCAGCTGCCAGGTCGGAATATTTGTTCTTTTTCCTCTCATAAGCCTCTTCAACCCCATCTTCCCATGGTACTGTTAATTCCACAACATATGCTATGCCACTGTAGATAGACAGCATTATTATATAAAATAATTGTATAAAACCTTAAATTTACAGTATTTAATTGTTTTAAAGGTGTATATGACTTTTTTTAAACGTTAAAAATCCCAATAATTACATAAGATTTTATGTAATATTAAAGATATAATCTGTTATTTAATTATGGAAAATTACTGTATTTTAACGAGATTGTTTTTTGCCGTTATTTTACGGTAATTTTCTGGCGCCCCAGCTGCCGGAATAATACCGTTTTTTCACAGTTTTTTTTTTTACAGTGTAGCTTATTGTATACACATGGTTGATTATTCATGTTACTTATGTATTATAAAAAATTTTTGTGTGTGTGTGTATTCATTGATATTAATCTATTACTAGCTTTTTTTTCCAAGTGCATGGAAGTGTATTAAAATGGATCTAAAATATGTAATAAACAATTCTTATTTTGTATTTGGTTCAGTTTGTTTATTATAATAGAAGTTAATGGTGGTAACCATAGTAACAACATGAAATTAATTTAATACAAATAAAATAAAATTGAAATTTGGTTCCTGGAGGCACCACACAGTGCCTAATATAAGAGTTCCTCAGGAAACCTGTGTGGTTCCTCAGAGAACCGCCCCTTTTTAAAGGGTGCCTAGAGGATCTACAGACGGTTCCGCCGGTGTGGCAAAGTGAAGAACCCCAAAAGGTTCCTCCAGGCACCTTTTATTTTTACAGTGTAGGCTATGTGTTTTTTTTTAGAGAGAATATTCGAACGTCATTTTTGAGCAATTTTGACAGCCCTAATAAGTATTACATGCACACAGTGTATGCCGGTGGAGCTATGTGGCGATATGTAATATAATACATGGTTTTATTTTTAAAAAGGAGCTTTACACACAACCTTATCAGAGCTAATGATAATGACCTGTTTTGTGTAGTCTTGATTTGGGTGTGTACAGTGGTTTTACATTTAAAAGGGTTGTAAATTTAGTTCAAGTAAATTTTGGCACGCCATAGTCGACTTTTAAAAGGTAATTTCGCAAACACAAAAATGTGGCTAGTAAAAATGCTGTGTGGCTAGTAACTTTGGAAAACCACTAGCCACATTGGCTAGTGAGCAAAAAAGTTAATGTCAAGCCCTGAACACAACCCTGCCTCTTTTCGTTTAAATTTGAAAAATATTAAACTTATTAATATGGTTCAGGCAATATGTGCATTTGTACTCTGATCATCTTCACTGTAATAAAATAAAAAAATTACAAAACTAAACCCTGTCTCTTTTTGTTAAATTTCAGTTTTATCAATAATAGCCATTATAAAAGTAGCCAATAAGTAAAAAGTACAAGAAGCTATACAATAAGAAATAAAGCAAACAATTCAGTCAAACATACAAAGTCAGCGCTCTAGTCTAACGTTACAACGGTAAAGTTAAATAGCCTAAATATGAAATTTCACTTAGCCCTCAGTTTGGCCAGGGAACAAATTATAGATTCACAAGACCAAAGATCGCCCGTTAGGTCTACACAAGACGAATTATATCTCATGTTTAACCACTACAGAGACGTCAGAGTCAGCGGCAAACGTCAGAAGAACCAGCCGAGGAAAGGCTGTTCCAGGCGGGGGGTACATGAGCGCCGAGCGCCCGGTGATTGCCTGGATCTCACAACCTGGATAAAATTTTCATAAATCTTAATAAATAAACCACAGATTTGAGCTTTAAACAACTACTTTCTCGCCTGAAAAACATTTCGTGACACAGTAATAGTAGTATTATATTTAAACTGTATATAAAAAAAATGGCGCTTCTTTATGTTGTCATTCCCCTTGTAGCACGTGCAAGTGACGATTCTCTGTCAACCAATCAACGTCCTGCAGTGAGTCTAGCTCCACCCTTATACTGTACCACTGTGCTAGGTACCCTGGCAGGATAAATGACTCTTGCGCCCGGCGCAAATCTAAAAGGGGTTGGTCTGAAGTAGCTTCATTATTCATAGGTGTGGTTTGGGCGTAACGTGAAATAAACCAATCAGAGCGTCATCTCACATTCCCTTTAAGAGCAGGCGCGCTTGTTCTATAGCGAATTCCTATTATAACGGCGGATTTGCCAGACGCACGCCAGGAGCGGTTCACAGCCGAGGAGACCGACATTCTCGTCACTGCCATAAAACACAGAGAAGTGACATTGGGGATTGAGAAACACACCCAAATTAACTTCGGTTAAACAGGTGTATGATAATTTGGGTAAATGTGTAAGCTAGATGTATGCTTTTATAATAAATTGTCTGTCTGTCTATCTATATCTATCTATCTATTGTAATAATGTATGATTTGCAAAAATGAAACCTGCTGCTTCTGTGTAGATGAGAGAATCAAAGTGTATGCGCGTTGTGCACACGCTATATTGATTATGGCCAAGCATGCGCCCTTAAAATAGCATATGAATAACATGCGCAACGCGCCACTGACTTTAAACTAGTTTTTTTTGGTTAGTGGCACAATTGTTTTATGGAACAGCAAAATAGCACCAGGGATTGTTTGCGCCGGAACACGCCTCCTTTTTTGCGCTGAACCGCCCAGGGAGCGCAAGTTCATTCCCTAGTTTAGCGGCGTGCTTCTGTGGAGGGAAAAGCGCGCTTTGCGCGGGTGCAAAATAGGAATGATACATGCGTCGGTGTACAAAGTCAATTGCGCTGGGTGCAAGATAGGGCCCAATGTATTTCAGTAATTAAAATTAAAATGTGAAACTAATATATTTAGTATATATAACTATTACATATGCGTGATTATACTTTTCAGAGGGCCGACATTTCTGTATTTAAAATCTTTTTTTTCTTTCTGATTTCATGTAATATTCTAATTTTCTGAGATTTTTTAAGTGTTTAAGTGCATGTGTCTTTAAATGATAATGAGCTTTGCTCACCCCGCCCCTCTGTTCTGTGTGTACACCGTTTTTAATAATAACACAATAACCATAACGCATTGTTCATTATAAACGTGGGATTATGAATTATATTGAGAACGTCGTACATCGAAAACATGCCGTAATGTACCCTGAGTGTAAACAGCCGCATTCATCGTGAAGCATGCTAGCGATTTGCAAAGATTAATATAAATATTAATATAAAGGTTAATAAAACGTTACACTCACTTCTTCTTCTGGAGGTGCAGCAGGAACACGAATAATTGGTACCAATGCTTTTTTCAGGAGCAGCTTCTTAGCAAAACCAGCTTTATACTGACCCTCATTTGTAAAGCAGTCTGGTGTGTGAAATGATTCGCGCAAACATGAAAGCATCGACGTTGATCATGGGGAATATTCCTTTCGAAAACAAACTCAGCCACTGCGTCTTCAGCGGTTCGGATTTAGGAACATCAACATGACTGCTGTGTTCCTTATTACACCCAAGAACAGAACACCACAATCTCTTATGCTGCGTTCACACCGGACGCGAATAGCGCGTCAAATTCGCGCCTGCCGCGTCTAGTTTGACGCTTGACCACTTTGTGTTAATTCGCGTGTCAAGAGCGAAATTGACGCGCGTAAAAACAAAAGATTGAAGCAAAATGTACGCGCGTCAGAGGCGAAAGTTTCGAAACCCGTTGGCGGCCATCTTTTTTAGATGTTTATCGAGCATTAGCATTAGCATTAATCGAGAGAGTCACCGCTCGTATATGCTCTGGAGAGCAGAAACAGCTGCGTAGGGGACATCGTCGCTGTACTCGGGTCCACCAGACCCTCCAGAGGGTTTCAGGAGTTTCATAATTTGCTCCAGGAGCTAGGTTTGGTGGACCTAACGGTGAGGACGCTGACGAGGACAGCGTAGGCCGTAAGGCCTCGGCCTCGAGTGGTCGCTGCCTGACGAGCCCGCGCTCTACAGCCCGGCGCGAGGTTCACCCTCGCCCGCACCCACCTAATCTGTCATTTTATTTTTGTTTTGATAATAAATGGAGCCAGCCTCCAAAAGTGAAACCTGTCCTGTGATTTTTGTTTTTATACACTAAATTGTGTTTGTTGTCTTTACATTAGAATAATAATGTTTCATATAATCTAGAATAGATATGGAATAAATAGCATTCAATACAAAATGAGTATCTCTCATATATTGAAATCGAGTTTTTATGTGAAAGATTTGCTTTGTTGTGCATTTTAGTCATATTACAAAATAATTTATTGAGGCCAAACATAAAATAACATTATAAACTGTCACTTCACCACGTGACAGCAGCAAGCAGGCTCCTGATTGGTTAACGCGGCGCGAATTGACGCAGAAGTTCAGATTTTTCAACTCGGGTGGCAGACGCGAATTCGCATCAAACCCGTGAATGCACAAATAGCACTAATAAAATCATTCGCGTGTAACGCGCTTAACGCGCCAGACGCTCAATTCGCGCTATTCGCGCGAACTTGACGCGCGAATGAGGCGTATTCGCGTCTACCGCGCCGCGCTCTACGCCTCAAGCCGCTTGTCCACCAGCGTCTCGATTTCTGACGCAACGTCAAAGCCCATTCATTTCCTATGGAACAACGTCAGGCAGCATAAAAGCCCCCGCAAAGCATGATGGGTCGCGTCGCGTCGATTTGGTCAACAACGGCGCTGCAAAAAAGTATCTCGGTGGATACTTTATGCAAATGAGAGCGTCAAAACGCGGGGCAGCAGCCAATGGAAACTCGGCGGCGAGAATTTGTGTATGGCCATTGCTATGGTTTCATATTTTTTTTAACATTTTTCCCCGCGCGAAAAGCAGTGAAAACGTCACAGGCGTCGCGTCGGAACAAAAATTGATCGGACGCTGGTGGACAAGCGGCTTCATTCGCGCCTCAGGATTTTTTTACGCGTCTTTGCATTGACTTAACATTGAAATCACTCGCGCCTGACGCGCTATTCGCGTCCGGTGTGAACGCACCATGCGTTCACACCGGACGCGAATAGCGCGTCAGGCGCGAGTGATTTCAATGTTAAGTCAATGCAAAGACGCGTTACGCACGTAAAAAAATCCTGCGGCGCGAATGAGGCATAGAGCGCGGCGCGGAAGACGCGAATACGCCTCATTCGCGCGTCAAGTTCGCGCGAATGGCGCGAATTGAGCGTCTGGCGCGTTAAGCGCGAATGTTTTATGTAGTGCTTTTTGTGCATTCTCGTGTTTGACGCGAATTCGCGTCTGCCGCCCGAGTTGAAAAATCTGAACTTCTGCGTCAATTCGCGCCGCGTTAACCAATCAGGAGCCTGCTTGCTGCTGTCACGTGGTGAAGTGACAGTTTACAATGTTATTTTATGTTTGGCCTCAATAAATTATTTTGTAATATGACTAAAATGCACAACAAAGCAAATCTTTCACATAAAAACTCGATTTCAATATATGAGAGATACTCATTTTGTATTGAATGCTATTTATTTCATATCTATTCTAGATTATATGAAACATTATTATTCTAATGTAAAGACAACAAACACAATTTAGTGTATAAAAACAAAAATCACAGGACAGGTTTCACTTTTGGAGGCTGACTCCATTTATTATCAAAACAAAAATAAATGACAGATTAGGTGGGTGCGGGCGAGGGTGAACCTCGCGCCGGGCTGTAGAGCGCGGGCTCGTCAGGCAGCAACCACTCGAGGCCGAGGCCTTACGGCCTACGCTGTCCTCGTCAGCGTCCTCACCGTTAGGTCCACCAAACCTAGCTCCTGGAGCAAATTGTGAAACTCCTGAAACCCTCCGGAGGGTCTGGTGGACCCGAGTACAGCGACGATGTCCCCTACGCAGCTGTTTCTGCTCTCCAGAGCATATACGAGCGGTGACTCTCTCGATTAATGCTAATGCTAATGCTCGATAAACATCTAAAAAAGATGGCCGCCAAAACTTTCACCTCTGACGCGCGTAAATGTCGCTTCAAACTTTTGTTTTTACGCGCGTTAGACACGCGAATTAACACAAAGTGGTCAAGCGTCAAACTAGACGCGGCAGGCGCGAATTTGACGCGCTATTCGCGTCCGGTGTGAACGCAGCATGAGACGCCATTCTGCTCATAGACAGTGCTCCACTGTATCAACCAGGTATCAACAATGATGCGCGGACTATGATGACAGACAGGCACGTGCACACATAGACATCAAAGGGGGCTTGAGCACCTGCCCTTTTTATTCCTGGAGAGAAAGTGCCCTTTTTTCTGAGGTGCTTTTAAAAATTTTTTTTTACGATAATATATATTCCTGTTTGAGCACAGCTTCCCTGTCAAACAAATATATTTATTGAAGAATAGTATATCTAAATATCAGGTCAGGAGTTCTGAAGCACGATTGTTCCCGATTGTATTGCTTCCGCTCAAGAAAATAGTACGCTCCGTCTCTACGGTTAGAATCCTGTGAGTCCATAGCAACGCTCTGTTTTTCATGGCAACGGTCTGTTATACTCCGCACAGCGGTCTGTTATCAAGAAATAACACACCGCAGTCTACATTGGAATTCAACCAAGCCATGTAATAAAATAAGTGAGTAATACAATTTATTTTTGTATTTTGTCAATCATTTTTGCAGTGATTTTTTTCAGTAAAGTTAACAAAATAGCAGCAACAGCCCTCTTCAGTTTAGAGTGAATATTTGTGTTGATTTTAAAGTGTTATGTATTCTGATAACACCAAAATAATTAAAATGATGTAGTGCCTTGTGCAAAAATAAACAAATTATTAGTAAACCACGCCCCTCTGCTTGATGCAGTTATTTAGGTTATTCTAAATATATACTTGAAACTAGTAGCATAGAAAATGTTTTCAAAACATGCACATTGTGGAATGGTTTCCTTTGCTGCTCTATAAACCTAATGAATAACTTACTAAGGAGACCATGGTTTCTGTGTGAACTGATTATTTTGTAGACATCTTTTAAAAATGAAACAATTGCGTGAGTTTGAGGAAGATAAAATTACTTAACTTTTTTTTTTTTTTTTTTTTTTTTTTTTTAAAGGAAGTCAGAGTTGCGTTAATATATATACTTTTTTGTAAAAAAAAAAAAAATTATGAGAAGTGCCCTTTATTTCACTTGAGCCCCTGCCCCTCAAAATGTCTGTGCACGTCCCTGATGACAGACAGCTCGCTCACGAGCGAGGGCGGGTCTGTGTTGAAACGCTGCTGTCAATCAACAATCGTGGGAGGGGCGTCCGACCGTGTGACGTCACTCGGTCGAACGGCTTGATTTGAGAGATTGGAAAACATATAAGGAGATTTAAATGAGGATCCTTTTATGATGGTTGTGTACAGGCACTGCCAACACACATATCAGTACAATCAACTTGTAAAAGTGCAAGTACCATTATATGACCCCTTTAAAATGAAATTGAAAAGTAACGTTACAACACACACAAATACATTTGTCAGCAATAACTGATATGGGACAAAGCACAGAATATATACATGACAACAGATTGAAAAATGAATGGGCCAAAAAAGGCGAGTGAATAAAAACGTGTCTTGCAAACTATACTACCCCTGCTTTACTACTGTTATTAACGAGCTAACGCTAACTTGTCATGCTTGTCAAGCTGGATAACGAGTAAACACCAGCACCAGAAGAGCTACTGGAGGGACGTTACGTTCCTCACTTCAAAAACGGAACAAAAGTAGGATTCTGTAGTGACTTACCCTGCTGTTGGACTCCCTTCCTCCTCACCCATGACTCCAACATGTTTACGTTTTAGGTGCTGAATCATTGCCGAGGTGCTCCCGTGCCATGCCATGTCGGTTTTTATTAAAATGCCTAAGACTTTTGCACAGTACTGTATATTAGACTGCATCAGGTCAGTAACTAGTTGGCATGTCTGTTCTTCCTATTTGGAGTAGTGCATCAAATTAATGAAGTTGTAAATCATTTAGTTTAAATGTGCTCATGTGAATAGCTTTTATATAGCTACAGTAGTTCTGTTGTGTTGGTTTTAATTTTGTTCTGAGAATAGACTTTGTTTTCCTCACTGGAATTCCTACACAACTTGTAACATTCCAGAAAAACACTTGGAGGCATTAAATACTACATAAAGGCAATTCTAAGATGGCATTCTGGGCCCTATCTTACACTCGGCGCAATGCAGCGGCAAGCGCAACGGAAGTGTTTTTTGCTAGTTTCAGTCCAACGCAGTTATCATTTTCACGTCAGCGCCAAGTTGTTTAAATAGCAAATGCATTTGCGCCCATTTGTGCGTCCATGGTCTAGTCTGAAAACGAGGTGTGTTCTGGCGCATTGTTGGTGCGTTGCTATTTTGAGGCAAAATAAATTGAAAATATATTTTTTTTTGTTATTTAACCCTCTGAGGTCTGCAAACGCGCCCCCGCGTTTTGCTGGATTTTTTTCACATTGTAGCACAATAAACTTAAATTACTCCGTAATTTATGGTCATACATAAAAAAGAAATATATAAAAAGAATCTGTGATATTTCTACTTTTGTATGTGTCCACTTACAATCAAATCAAAACATTGTACTTTTGTAAAATAAAGAAAATAAAGAGGGTGTGCGTTCTGCCTCTCCGTCGCGGTGAACTTTTTTTTCTTGAGCACGTCTATAAACTGAAACAAAACTCAGCGAATACTTGTCACACATTTATGAGCCATATACCTTTATACACATTTAAGTGTGTACTTTTAAATGATCGGATTCAAACTGAAAACAAATATTCTCTGTTTAAGTAATTTGTATACCAACAGGATGTCCAGTATCTCAAACGCTTGCTAATTACTTTTAATTCGACCACGCCCACTCGCGCAAAAGTGATTCACATGCAAATCGTCCACATGGAACGCGAACGCCCTCCTTACCTCAAACACAAAACACCAAAAAACTTAACAAGTCTCTGCTTTTCGTCGAGTTTGGAAGACACGTCTGAGCTTACATTGGATTTATCTCAGAAGAAGAACGCGATTTGAAGACAAGAAAGATGTAAGGTAAGAAATTCTTACTTATTAGTTTATGGTATTGTTGCATAAACTTCACATTGCAGTTGAACTGTTGCTAGATATATGGTGAATATTATACTATTTAGCAGAGCCGGACAGTAACGGAGTACATTTACTTGAGTACAGTACTTAAGTACAATTTTGAGGGATCTGTACTTTACTCGAGTATCATTTTTGGGGAGTACTCATGACTTTACTCAAGTACATTTGAAAGGCAAATATTGTACTCTTTACTCCACTACATTTCTATCCATAACTGTGAGTACCCGTTACTTCTTCTAAAAAAAAAGGAAAAAAGAAACATCTCGGAAACCCTCAATTTGTTGTTTCCCTCTCAAATGTGATTGGATTGTGCAGGCGCCACTGATTGGGACAGCCTATCAGCAATCACCTTCAGCTTTCCGCCAAAGTCAACTCCATGGTCAGATTTAGATAAGAGACGAAACCATGGACGAAACAATGGATGAAGACGCAGCAGGTCCATCCCGGGAGCGATATTTTTTTTTTTTCAAGATGGTAGGGGAAGACTGATGAATATTCATTAGGGAAGTCATCCCTGATTGGTCTTAACCCCAGTGACGGGTAGGTTTAGGGGCGGGGTTATGGAGGTCATAAGACCCCCAGTGACGGGTAGGTTTAGGGGCGGGGTTATGGAGGTCATAAGACCCCCAGTGACGGGTAGGTTTAGGGGTGGGGTTAGGGAGGTCATAAGACCCCCAGTGACGGGTAGGTTTAGGGGTGGGGTTAGGTCATCAGACCAATCAGGGATGACTTCCCTAATGAATATTCATGAGTCTTCCCCTACCATCCTGGGAAAAAAAATATCACATCCCGGAAATGTGCCAACCTGTGCCCCACCACGCCAGACTATTTCAATTTTCTGAACAAGTTAATGATAGTTTTCGCTTCAAGTGTTTGCTGTGTTTACCAATGTATGTAAGCACTGTGGCAGTAGTAATGCAATATTTAGAAAATGTACTCTTGTACTCTTGATACTCAAGTACTTTTAAAAACAAGTACTTTAGTACTTTTACTTAAGTAGACATCTGACTGTAGTACTTTTACTTGAACTTGAGTAAAATTTAGCAAGGGGTATCTGTACTTTTACTCAAGTAATTAAGCTGTGTACTCTGTCCGCCTCTGCTATTTAGACCCGTGTTTACTGTTAAATACTGTTTGTGGATATCTGCTCAAACATAGATATGTATAACCATAATGTTTAATATTTTGGAGCGCGATCGCGTTTGAATGTATCATATTTTGGAGCGCGATCCCGTTTGAATGTATCATATTTTGAAGCGCGATCGCGTTTGAATGTATCATATTTTGGAGCGCGATCGCGTTTGAATGTATCATATTTTGGAGCGCGCTGTGGGTTTGAATGTATCATATTTTGGAGCGCGATCGCGTTTGAATGTATCATATTTTGGAGCGCGATCGCATTTGAATGTATCATATTTTGGAGCGCGATCGCGTTTGAAAGGAAAAATGCACCAAACATTAGGCTTTATGTTTTTACTGTTATCTCATTTCATATCATCATAACGAATGGAAACATTTGAAGTAACATAAGATAATCAATATATTTTTCTCTAGCATTGTTACTGAAATCTTTTGGAAGATTTATAGGCTGCTATAGGTTATTGTTATTATTATTTTATGCAGTACTGCACATAGCTTGTGCCTACAAGGCACAACAAACATGGTGTTCATTATATTATATTTTGTATAAACATTTGTGTGTGTGTGTGTGTGTGTGTATTCTGTGAATTTTAAAAAGCAATTTTAACCAGAAAAATCTAAAATGTATTCCCAAAATCGTGCAGGCCTAGTTTTTCTCTTGATACCAGTATGTTCACTTTTTTTCTTTTCTTTCAGGGACCAGATGCAACTGAGTCCTGCTGACTTCAACATTCACATGAGTCTCTGTACATGAACATGGTAAAGTGAAAATCAAACACCTTGGAAATGAAAGGTATGTACAATGTTTTTAGGAATGGCACAAAGGTCTCTGTCCTTGGATCATTGTTTTCAATGTGCTCTTTTGTCATTTGTTGTGTATTTTTGGATTATGTTGTGTTGTAAATAAATTAGGGCTGCTCGATTATGGAAAAAATCATAATCACGATTATTTTGGTCAGTATTGAAATCACGATTATGTAACGCGATTATTTCACATGACTTTGGGAACGTGTTGCATTTTTTAAAAAGACACGGTAACACTTTACAATAATGTTAATTCGTTAACATTAGTTAATGTATTAACTAACATGAACTAACAATGAGAAATACATTTGTTACAGTATTTATTCATCTTTTTTAATGTTAGTTAATAAAAATACAGCTGTTCATTGTTTGTTTATGTTAAGTTTACAGTGCATTAACTAATGTTAACAAATACAACCTTTCATTTTAATAACGTATTAGTAAGTGGTGAAATTAATATTAACTAAGATTAGTAAATGCTGTAGAAGTATTGTTCATTATTGTTAACTAATGCTAATTAATGAACCTTATTGTAAAGTGTTACCAAAGACACCTTTCAACAATTCTAAAAAAATCGAAATTTGAACATTGATTGTACTTTTTGAACTATTAAAATAAATAATATAGTATTTTAATATATTCCCGCAGGTCTACCACTTATAGCCTAATGCGGGAAATTCCCCCGCAAACATTGATTCACTTTAGCATGTAGATTGTATGAGTAGCCTAAATGAATCCACACAGATTATAAAATCAAATCAATAATTTTAAAACTTTCTCCAAGACGCAATTTCACAAACCGCGTTAGTGTTCAGCGGTGATGCGTCTTCTCTCTCTCTGTCTCTCAAAATGCGCTGGACAAGGCAAGCGTCGAAACTACACATTCGCGTTCAGGAGTCGGGACATGATGGAATTGTCACTTGTACAATCGGGCCAGCATTGCATCGTAACTAAAGTTGATCATTTTTACTTCGTTTTAAGTTTTATCAGTTTAAACATTCAAGCTGAGAGAGTTTATGGCATCGGGAGGGGCGGATGTGCGCGTGCGCGCGTCATTCAGAACACAAGACAAAATAAGAGCGTTCTTTCAAAACAGAACATGGCAAAATAATCGTTTTTTACTCGATTATACTATTTTGGTGATCGTTGGGAGCAAAAATCGAAATCGAAATCGAAATTCAATTAATTGCACAGCCCTAAAATAAATCCAAACAATCTAAAAGCCATTCTTTTTAAAATATCCTCATTCTTTGTGCAAGGTTGCTCTGAATGACAGGGCCTGATCGCTCCTAATAGGGCAGTTAGATATGGAGCTAGAATTGTGTCTTTATTACATGCGATAAAATAAATGATCTGAGAGAAAAAAAAAAGTTTGAGAGAAAAAGTTATCACACTGATAGCAAAAAAGCATTTCATGAGAGAAAAAATAATATTTGAGAGAAAAAGTTTTCATACCAATAGCAAAAAAGAATAATATTTGAGACTAAAAAAAGTTTTGAGAGAAAGTATTTTCTAATAGAACATAAAAAATATAAATGTAAAAAAATTAAATTATTTCTGAGAAAAAAATCTCTCAAAATACTTTGAAAAAACTCTCAAATATATATTTTTTGCTATCAGTGTGAAAACATTTTCTCAAAAAAAAAAAAGTGTTTCTCTCAAAACGCTTTTCTTTGCTCTCGATGCAGTTTCTTGCTCTCATGTCAGGATTTTGCTTTTGCTGTGAAAATTGTGTCATGGGCGGGGCCACGTTCCTATTGGCCAGTCGGGTGAGCATCGTCTGGGGCATGTTCAAGTTCAAAACGGTGCGCAACGTTTTGCTACGGTTTCCGGGTTGAACGTCATGTTTCCTGGAAACGGCGTGCACCGGTGTGCAACGGGGTTTGAGATACGTTTTCTCTTGTTTGGTGGGTGTGTCAGAACTGCAGTCCAATCAGCAGCAACATGTATATAAAACACGGGGTATTAAAGTGAACTTGCACAATGGGTTCAAGGAAAGTAATTTACAAATGTGTTCGATGCAGCTCGGTATACGCAACAACTGAGGATATTAGAAGACATGTTTGTCGTAAGTTTTATTGTAAAAATATAGGATATCAACATAATGATGTAGTTGTTTATATTTTTAGCTTCATTGCAAGTGTATGACATTTGGTATAGAAATAAACAATGGTAATTAAGTGCTAAAACAGTATGACCTACAAATAAAGTCAGTATGTGAGGCTAAATAGATGTATTTTAGTCTGAATTAGGTAAGATGTGTGCTTCCATTTCAGTTTCAGCAATCCCTTCACTCGATTGGGATGTTCTCTTTTGTTCTGGGCGGCAAGTGCAGTAACTGTAACATCGAGCATATTTTGTAGTATTAAACACATATTTATACCGACTTCATCAGGCTCAGAAAATTCTTCACAAAGAACACAAAGAATGAGCCTTCTCAGCTGCCATAGTTGCAACTCTTGCGTCATCAGAACAGTGTGTTCAACGCATCACCGTTTCTGTTTAAAAAACGTTGTGCAACGTTTTGCCGGGGCTGAACGCAGCCCTGGTCTTGGGAGTCGAACTGAATCATTACACCATTGTTCGGTTCACCGGCATAGATGCCATGCCGCCTCTGCCTTAGTTGAGCATAATACACAATATAATACACATTCATTCATGAATATGAGTGCTATTTTTTAATGTTTAATCTTCAGTGATGCTGAACTTGCTCAGCCAGCTACCCATCGAGTTGTGTGTGTCATCATCTTACCCATACGCGTAGGAGCTTCAAAATCTAAGTTTTGTCCCCCCCACTATTTCCCAATGTAAGATTTTGTTTTGCATTGCCTGCCTATCTCTGCCGATTTCGGAGTCTCCAAATGAATCCATTCTGCAACTTTTAAATACATAATTAAATTTTTAAAAACGAAATTATTGGCTTAAGTGCAGGGTCCGAAAGTTGGCCGTTTTGTCGCTATGGTTACACACACACACACACACACACACACACACACCGTTGGCGGTGCGCTCAAAGTCATCTGTCAGTTGTGCAGTTACCCAAAATCTCCTGAATGAAGTTAAAACCCATCATGTCACTGGATGAAATAAAATCGACTAGCAAAAATACAGGAGGCCGCCTTACAAACGAGTGTGTGGAGGATATTGTAATTTCACCGTAAGGTTTTTTATTTTTTAAATATGAGACGATCTAGGGCTGAAATGTGTTTTTTTAAATCAAGTGATCAAAGTGCTCGTTGCCGCTGCGATCAGTGGCGCGATACAGTGTTTTCTCGTGTGGCTCGCGCACACGCCTACATACTGTCTTCACTCGGACGCGCGCAGTCTATGGCTTCAATCCGTTGCGGATACTCTCTATTTGTTCTGGTGAAATAACAAAACATAAAACGTGACAAACGTGTCCCTGCTTGAAATACAACCACTGATGAACATAATCAGTTTTGATGAGTGAAAAAAACTATACGAGAAAAAAAAAAAATATATATATATATATATATATATATATATATATATATATATATATATACAAGTGCGGACTTGAACCCAGAACCTCTGACACGCTTGGCGAAAGTTCTACCACTGGACCATTAAGAAATACGTCAGTTAGTCACATGAAAATTCTCGCACTGACAACATATAGTAGGCTACATCTCATTAAACGACAACTTAAACCCCATGTAGCCTACTATTTAAATCGATTGCTGGACATTGTAATGTTATTGTACATATATCTGATATTGATATTGCCCCTCTGTATATTCACCAGGCCCACCTATTAATGACGTTCTGTATCCGCCAAAGGAAACGTGGAAGTTAAAATACTGAAATAAATACCGATAACATATTTTGATATAATATATATATATATTCCCTCCTACGCCCCTGATTACCCAAACATTGGAGTGTCCGTGCTCAACTAAGGCAGAGGCGGCATCTATGCCGGTGAACCGAACAATGGTGTAATGATTCAGTTCGACTCCCAAGACCAGACGATGCTCACCCGACTGGCCAATAGGAACGTGGCCCCGCCCATGACACAATTTTCACAGCAAAAGCAAAATCCTGACATGAGAGCAAGAAACTGCATCGAGAGCAAAGAAAAGCGTTTTGAGAGAAACACTTTTTTTTTTAGAGAAAATGTTTTCACACTGATAGCAAAAAATATATATTTGAGAGTTTTTTCAAAGTATTTTGAGAGAGATTTTTTTCTCAGAAATAATTTTTTTTTTTTTACATTTATATTTTTTTATGTTCTATTAGAAAATACTTTCTCTCAAAACTTTTTTTAGTCTCAAATATTATTATTTTTTTCTATTGGTATGAAAACTTTTTCTCTCAAATATAATTTTTTCTCTCATGAAATGTTTTTTTGCTTTCAGTGTGATAACTTTTTCTCTCAAACTTTTTTTTTTCTCTCAGATCATTTATTTTATCGCATGTAATAAAGACACAATTCTAGCTCCATAGTTAGGGGAGTGTCTTTGTCTTTCTCAGGTGTTGAAGGCTTACATATTCATGAGATGATCACGCCTCTTCGCATATGGCTTTCTCACACAAAACACGTCTTAGAAATTTTAAATCAATATATTATCTTATCTGAATGAGCAGTCAGGGTGATTTTCACATAGTTTTGGAGCAAATATTCTAGGCTACGTGATACAATTTTCAAAAGTCTTGTGAAGAAATAATCAGTATGGGTTTCATGGCCTTATTTCAGTGACAATTTTTTTTGGTATTATCACAAACCACGCATAAATGTCATTATCTCAAAACTACAAACTTTTACATAATATGCTGCTGATATATTATTGTAGCAGAGTTTGAGCTAAATACAGTGTAATAAGACTTTAGCCATGACAATGTCACAAGTAACAGAAATAAGCACAAATGTCAGAGCATGTCAGAACACCTCCAGGGCCAGAAAACAGCTCAGACCTCAGAGGGTTAATGAGCGTGTTAGTAATGTGCGACTATAGGCAGGTCCATAACACTCTCCTTATTAAGCACACAGGGACGCACAGCAGCCAAATAAATTAAAAAAATATATATATATTTAAAATAAAAGGAATTACAATGTAAAAGATTATTATTCTGTTCATAAAAATATGGTGGAATCCGGCTTGTCCCGTAGATGGTCTGCTTGCGCACTTTTACCTCACGCATGAGCAGTTCTGTTTGCGCTCTGGAGATGCATTCGGTCTTTCCACTATCAAATTCCGTATTGTAAATAGCGAATCTGCCATGGCGCCAACGCAACTGCATTTAAAAGGAATGGGAGATTAGACTCTGATTGGTTTAACGCATGTAAATCCCAAAACACACCCATTACTCATTATGAGAATAGGGACAACCCTTTTAGACATGGTGCACCGACCATTTTTCCCATCGTTAATAGCAAAAGTGTATTCGGACTAAGTCAGGGATGGGCAACTTCGGTCCTGGAGGGCCACTGTCCTACAGAGTTTAGCTTCAACCCTAATCAAACACACCTGAACAAGCTAATCAAGGTCCTCAGGATTACTAGAAAATTACAGGCAGGTGATTTTTTCAGGGTTGGAGCTAAACTCTGTAGGACAGTGGCCCTCCAGGACCGAAGTTGCCCATCCCTGCCTAAGTGAACTTGCACTGTGCGCTTTAGACCATGCACTTAGATCGTTAAAATAGGGCCCAATATGTGTTTGATATGTGTACTAAAGTCTTTCAATCATCAGCGCCACCCTCAGGCTGAATAACACAAGGACATTAGAATACTGCCAAATGTGTTCTGTGATTAGTATATAAAGTTTACAAAATGTTTATCATAAACTACCTAAATTTTAGGCCATGAGCCGCTACTGCAAGATCTAAATCAAGAGGATCACTTACACTACCAGTCTTGTAAGTCACTTTGACTGCCAGTCAAAGTTTTGGATCGTTAAGACTTTTAAATGTTTTTAAAAGAAGTCTCTTCTGCTCACCAAGGCTGCATTTATTTGATTAAAAATACAACAAAACAAAAAACAGTAACATTGTTAAATATTATGACAATTTAAAATATCTGTTTTCTGTTTTCAAATGTAATTTATTCCTGTGATGGCAAAGCTGAATTTTCAGCATCATTACTACAGTCTTCAGTGTCACATGATCCTCAGAAATAATTCTAATATGCGGATTTGATGCTCAAAAAACATTCATTATTATTATCAATGTTGAAAACAGTTGTGTACAATTTTTTTTCAGGATTATTTGATTAATAGAAAGTTCAAAAGAACAGCATTTATTTGAAATAGAATATTTTGTAACATTATAAATGTCTTTACTGTAACTTTTGATCAATTTAATTAATCCTTGATGAATAAAAGTATTGATTTATTTGATTTCTTCCCCCCCCCCCCAAAAAAGAATAAAAATTCTTACTGACTAGTTAAATAACTGTTTTCAACATTGATTGTTTAACATAATGGATGTTTTTCCAATACATGCAATACACTCAAACATGACAATCTGGGGCTCAGGTCAGGAAGCAGACAGACTGGCTAAACCGACCGTCTGCTAGCGGCCTCGCGTCACCAAGGTGAGATAAATCCCATCACATAGAGCCTCTTTCACCTAGCTATCATCATATAGAGACTGTGTCTGTTCCCCGAATTTGGAAATCCAAAAAACGTTTAAACCCATCTAAGGTTAAAAATGTAATTGATGTTCAACAAATAAAAAACAGCTATAATACAGATGAGCAAATGCTAAAGCTTGGGTTGCTGAATATTCGCTTACTTCAAAAGCACTCATTGTTAATGATATGATTTCAGATAATAACCTAGATGTGCTGTGTTTGACAGAAACCTGGCTAAAACCAAACGATTACATTACTTTAAATGAGTCCACCCCACAAGATTACTGTTATAAACATGAGCCTCGTCTGAAACGCAAAGGGGGAGGAGTTGCTGTAATTTATAGTAATATTTTCAAAACCACTAAGAAATCAAGTTTTAAATATAATTCACGAGTTCACACTTACAAATGATCAGAGAATAAATAGTTATGCGTTTTTGGCGTGCTGTCCGGGGGGAGGGCTCCGAGCTCGGAAATTGGGCCCGAACCCAGAGTACTCCCCCCGTATCTCTTGGTTAGGAAGATAACCAGGTAAGTGTGAGGAGATGGGGTGGTGGAGGGATGCTGAAAACTGTCAAGGATAATGGGTGAGTCGACTGTGAGTATTTATAGGCCTTTAAATCATGCTGATTGAGTGGACCTGTTGATTACTGATTGCTGACAGCTGGTTGGAATGACTTGATTGTTTGATCATTAGAACGTGTTCCTCCCGAACTTTGTTAATAAAACATCATTTCACGAGTTCACACTTACAAATGATCAGAGAATAAATAGTTATGCGTTTTTGGCGTGCTGTCCGGGGGGAGGGCTCCGAGCTCGGAAATTGGGCCCGAACCCAGAGTACTCCCCAAAAAGCTAAGTGAGCAAAGGACAGCCGCCAGCTTAAAGAACCCCCCCGAAAAGAGCGCAGAGATTGGCGGGCTGGCATTTCAAGGAGAAGCCTGGATGTTTGGCAAGGAGCTCTCGCCACGTCCGGACGGGTAATTATGGATGTTCGGCAATAGTCACGGCATCGGAACAGGTAAACCTCGTCAGTCAGGAAAAGAGAAAACGTGAATGACCGGAAGGTTTTTTTTTTTTTTTTTTTTTTTTTTTTTTGTAACATCCGCTGGGAGATCAATACTCGCTGGATGGAAAAAGAGAAGACATGGATGCTCGACCGGGAAACCTCTCGTTGTGTCCGCTGGGAGCTCAATACTCGCTGGACGGAGAAGGAGGACACGAAGATGCTTGACCTCGGGAACTCTCTGAGTATCCGCTGGGAGATCAATACTCGCTGGACAGAGAAGGAGGAGACGAAGATGCTTAGCCTGGAAACTCTTGTTGTGTCCGCTGGGAGATCAAAACTCGCTGGACGTAGAAAAAAGAAGACATAGATGCTCCACCGAGAAGGCTCTCATTGCGTCCGCTGGGAGATCAATACTCGCTGGATGGGGAAAGAGAAGATAGAGAAGATTATCTATATAATATGTTTTTTTTTTCTTTTTTTTTTTTTTTTTTTTTATCCGACAAGGGTTTGGTGGGCTTTTTTGATATGGAATCGGTTGGTCCTGATGTAGCTTTGATAAGCATCTGAGGACCATCTTCCGAGAGCTTGGATCTGCTGCTGGGAGAGGCCTTTTTGGGCTGCTGAGGTTGCTGCCCCGATGCGGAAGGAATGGCTGGAGAAATTCTCTGCTGGGATGCCTGAATGTTGGAGAACAGATTTGAGGTGCTTTTGGAACCAAAAGCGCGTCACGGGTTTGTTGGAGTCGTCTACGAATAGGGGTTCGAGATGGGATTTAGCATGAGAGTTTCTCAGTTGGAGGTATGCCAGTATAGTTTGGTATGGTTGAATTGGTGATGAAAGGTTGAAAATGTATATAAAATGACCTTTTTTGGTTTGGTCTGTTTTGCTTTGTTTAATCAGAAAAGAGATTGTTTCACTGTCAAGTACTGATAGGTCTGAGATGCTTGGGTGGACTTTTGGGTCAAATCTGGAAGTGATAGCCAGTTCCGAGCATCTGAGAAAACCAAAAAAGGCTAGAATAAACATGGCGTCGAGTGTGCGAGAGGTGTTAAGGGATTGATAGCCTGTGCGGAGGGTATGAATACATTTAGTAAGAATGTCTAACGTGATGGGATGTCTTGAGTCCGGACGGGTGGGCTGGGATCGTTGGATGCCTTTAATTAGGAGGGAGGTTTGAGAATTATTTATTTCCGTGGAGGGGGTGCCGTGTATCAATTTGTGAAAAAATTGGATGCCGCTCAGGTAGCCTTTGATGGACCCGACTTGGAGGCCCTTAATGCTGTTAAGGTAAGAGATGAAGGAGGTAATTGAAAGGAGAGAAAAATCAGGGAATGGTGTGTTGTAGGAAAGGTGGAAGGCTTTAAAACATCTCCATGCGGTCACGTAGGATTGGAGAGTCCTGGGAGAAACTGCTTGGAGAATGGTGTCGAGCGTTGTGTCGAGGAGGGATTTAAACGGGTGGGTTACGGAAATATTAATTCCGAATAATGAGGTACTGGAGTTGGGAATTTGTCCGCCTCTGGAGCCAGCGTCCTGAATTTCTGAAACATAAAGCGTGACAGAGAGTCAGCAATTTGGTTTTTTGACCCGGGGATATGTTTAGCGATTAAGATAAATTGATCGCACGCTGAAATCCAGATTAGACGTCTTAAAAGTGGCATCAACGCGGGTGAATGGGAACGGCCTTTATTAATGCACTGAACTGTAGCTTCGTTGTCACAATGCACTATGATACTGCTAGCAGTCCATTCTTTTCCCCACAGGAAGGCTGCTACTACGAGAGGGTAAAGCTCGAAGAATGCGGAGGACTGAAGCGTGTCCTGGATTTGAGGGGGCCATGTAGACGCGAACCAGCGTCCTTGGCAAAACCCCCCGAAGCCGACTGAGGGGGCTGCATCTGTGAATAGCTGGATGTCGATGGGGGATGATATTAGGTTCTTATAAAAAAAAGATAGGCCGTTCCACTGATTAAGGAATGTTATCCATAGCCTGAGTTCGTCGCGGCACGCTGCGGTTAGGGAAATAAGATCCTCTAGCGCGTGAACTGAAGACGCGAGAGAGAGGAGATGAGAAATGAAAGGGCGGCCTTGTGGAATGATGCGCATGGCGAAGTTTAAGTGGCCGAGCAGGGATAGGAGTTCGCGTTTGGAGCACTTTGACTGGTTTACAAGGGTAGATGAGATGAGGATTATTCTATCGATTTTTTCCTTGGGCAGGGATGCCTGGTATTTAACTGAATCTAAGTTAATGCCAAGGAACTCGATGGATGTGGCGGGACCCATGGTTTTCTCTTGGGCGATGGGGATTCCGAGCTCGGAGAAAACTCTTTGAACTGTGAGAATATGGGCGGCTGGAATGGCGCCGGGAGGCGAAATGATTAGAAAATCGTCTAGCAGGTGAATGAGGTGAGGAATTGCGTAATTGTTTGACAAGATCCAGCAAACAGCTTCGGATAGCATGTCGAAAATTTTGGGGCTGCTTTTGCATCCGAAAGTTAAGCGTACAGCGAAATAAAATTTCCCATGCCAGCGCACTCCGAATAAGTGCCATGAATCCGGGTGGATGGGCATCACTTTGAAAGCAGAGGTGATGTCAATTTTTGCGAGCCAAGCGCCCCGACCCACGATTTTTATCAGGTCGACTGCGTGATCCACGTCGTGGTATTTGAGAGAAAATTCGTCAAGTGGGATCAGGCTGTTAATGCTTGGGAACAGGGAATTATGCGGAGCTGACAGATCGACTATGAGACGTTTCTTACCTGAAAACTTTCTCGTAGCCACTCCAATGGGGCTAATGCGAAAAACTTTGAATGGAGGATCGTCAAAGGGACCAATCATAAAGCCTGAATCGACTTCTTTTTTAATCAGGTTGTCTACTACGTCGGGCTCGGCGAGAGCCGATTGGAGATTATGGCAGATGATGTTTTGGGAGAGCGGGCATACCACTCCAGGTTTAAAACCGTGTTGGAGGCCGGACAGCAGATATTCAGTGAAGTCGGAGTCCGGGTGGTGAGCTAGTTCGATAGAAAGGCGAGAAATATCCACGGGAGTCGATAAATAATTTTTTTATTTTTTATTGACCTCTTTAAACACAGGGCATACAGGACGGGCATGAGCACCGCCGCAGAAACTGCATATGTGCAAGTACCGACAACGCTGCCTGGTGCATTTTCCAATGTTAAAATTGTTGCAAGGCTGTTTGCTGTCCGTAGATGCTCTGGAGCTGAAATTGGCATCGTGGGGATTTGAGTTGATGGTTGCCGGTCTTGGAACGTAGCTGGTGGATTTAACTGGTGCAGTTTCCGGGCCGGGGGGAATGGAGGGGTTAACTTGTGGGCACGATATTGTGGAATGTGTTACTGACCTGCAGACCGCGCAAGAAATGTTCCTGCAGCCAAGGAATACTCTGCTGTGAAGGTCGGTGTCGAGTGCTCCCCAGTAAGGGCACTGGTTCCACTGTGAAACTCTAACAGCGCATTTTGCTGAGAAGAGCTTGTGATATGTGTAAAAGTGCCCTCCCCCATAAGACAACGCAAGCTCAGCTATGAGCGCTAAATAGTCGTTCAGTTCGCGCCGCCTATGAGGGAAGGCTGAACAAATGACTTCTGTGAAGTGGCTGAAAGCGATAGAAAATTCAGAAAAAGAAAGTAAACGTGATGTATGTGTGTTTTGATTTTTTAACGTGACTGAAAAATCCCCGCAGTCTAACTGGCGGTTAGAATCGGACACGGGAAGCAGAGAAAGTAAATTTGAAAGGTCTATGTCCGCACCTGCCAGGATCTGTGCTCGGATGTTGTGGGCCACTGGGGGAGGCTCCAGAGCGACGGCGTTTGATGGGACGGGCAATGGTGTAGCTGTGAAGAGAGAAAAATGTGATTTTGCATTTAAGAGAGAGCTGTAAGGGAGAGAAGCTGGGGCTGCGACTGACGGCGGAGGCAACCTCACGCTTAAGTCGGCCTGAGGGGCTTGAGGAGGGAAATTAAGAGAAACATGAGGGGGAAAAGGAGGATAAGAATGAGATGCGTGAGCCTGTGTTACAAGCGGAGGCAGTCTCGCGCTTGCTTGTGCTGCAGGCCACTGAAAAGGGGAGGGGTTAGTGGAAGTCACAGGAAGATGATGGAATGACTGGGCCTGCGCCGCTAGCGGAGGCAGCCTCACGCTAGCGTCTGCTACGGGAGCCGGAGGCCACTGCAGAGGAAATGAGCTGGAAACGGCAGGAGGAAAAAACTGGGAGACTGAGGGTGGGTCGGCGGGCCCAGCTGTGTATGGCGCTACGGCCGGAGCTGAAGTGCTGAGCTGAAGTGGGAGGAGAGTGAGGTCTTGCAGCGGTGGAATCTGGGGCGCGGCCCAGGCTCGCTGAAGGCCTGGCACCGCGGGCTGATGCACGCAGAAAACCGGATCTTGTACGAGAAGAAGGTGGCGGTGTCGGGCGAGGCGAATTCGGGGCCTCCCGAGTTTTGCCTAGCCTGCTGGCCGCCTTGGAAGCTGGGGTGGACTTAGGAGAGAGATTGGATGATTGCAAGGTAACGTACAAATTGTATAATTGTGCTTTGTTCATCCTACGTGAGGGCTGAATATCGGAATTCATCAGCGCTTGTCTTAGACTCAAAACTGTCCACTTTCCAATGGGCGGAATCGTTGGTATGGCCGAATGATAGGAGGATGCCGGGGAGAAAGCTGGAGTCCTCGCCGGTGGAGGTGAAGGCAGGCCTCGGCGTCTTGGCGTGCGGGGTGTTGCTTGCGCAGACCGGCGCCCGCGAGATGAAGCCTGGGGCACGGAGGCGGTATCAGGCGGAGACGAAGTGGTCCTGGGGCCAGCTGATGGCGGCGAAGGAACCGGAGCATGGTTGAGCTCGTCATTGGATGGTGAGAGTTGCATTTGAGACATCGTAGCAAACGGAGAACCAAATGCTGAAAACTGTCAAGGATAATGGGTGAGTCGACTGTGAGTATTTATAGGCCTTTAATCATGCTGATTGAGTGGACCTGTTGATTACTGATTGCTGACAGCTGGTTGGAATGACTTGATTGTTTGATCATTAGAACGTGTTCCTCCCGAACTTTGTTAATAAAACATCATTTCTTTTGAAGTGTTAGTACTTAATGTAAAAATATATAGTGTAAATGATAAATCACGTTTGAGATTTGTGCTGGCTACTGTATACAGGCCACCAGTAGGGGTGTCAAAATTAATCGTTTCTACGATGCATCGCGATGCAGAGGAGGACGATTCGGTATCGGTTCAGTAATAGACCTTAACCGATTACAATGTACTGACGCTTTTCTGACGTCATTTGTCGCGCACGTGTTTTGTCGCTGTAGCATACGATGGCAGAGGGAGGTGAGACGCGAGTGCGAGAAAATAAAAAATGCTCCAACTACTTTAAAAGCCTACATCTGGGCACATTTCGGCTTTGATGAACAACCTGGTAAGCACGACCTGCAGAAGACACGCGCTGTGTGCGCTCATGTCACGCACAAATAGAATATGCAGGAGGTAATACCACAAACTTGATAAACCACGTTAGCCGTTTTCACCCAGAGCTGTTAACGCCTGGCAGAGTCTGACTGCTAGAGTAAGCGGATGAGCTCCAACGTCACCCGAATCCGCAGCCAAAAACAAATCATCCACCCGCCCCAATAATTTTCTCTGATTTAAGTATCCGCACCCGATGGTCAAATTACAATTATTCTGTGTTGTTACGTGTGATTATAAATGGATGATCGTCACCTTCAACAGCGGACTCGGCGACGGTTGATGCGCGCATCTTTAATGGTAACATAATACACTGATTAATGAGTGCTGCTTTTAAATGAACATTTCTTTAAAACAAAATTTATTTGACAGATTTTCCTTTTCTTAATGGCATAAACAAGCTTTACTACCTTGAAACTTAAACTGGAATGTCACTGCGACATCCCGAACAGGCGAGCACACGCACACACACGCGCACAAATCACTTTTGAAGTAAAATTTAAAATTGAGGATGCAGTGCATCGTGATGCATCGCGATATCGAATTGAACTGAATCGATGACATGATAATCGTAATCGAACCGAACCGTGAGACCAGTGTCGGTTCACACCCCTAGCCACCAGGGCACCATAAAGATTTTATCAAAGAATTTGCGGACTTTCTATCAGAATTAATATTGACTGCAGATAAAGTACTAATTGTTGGTGATTTTAATATACACATCGATAATGAAAAGGATGCATTGGGATTGGCATTTAAAGACATTATAAACTCTATTGGAGTTAGACAACACGTGTCAGGACCTACGCATTGTCGTAATCATACTCTAGATCTAATATTATCACATGGAATAGATGTTGATGCCGTTGAAATTCTGCAGCAGAGCGATGACCTCTCAGATCATTATCTAGTCTCGTGTAAACTTCATTTAGCCAAGGCTGCAAAGCCGACTCCGTGTTTCAAATATGTTAGACCTATCACTTCTGCCACTAAAGATTGCTTTATCAATAATCTTCCTGATCAGTTTCACCATCTCAGCATCCCAGATAGCTTAGAAGAACTTGATATTGCAACAGAAAATTTTAACTCTCTCTTTTCCAGCACTTTAGACACAGTTGCTCCGTTGCGCTTAAAGAAGATTAAAGAAAATAGTCCAACGCCGTGGTACAACGAGCACACTCAGGCCCTTAAGAGAGCAGACAGAAAAATGGAGCACAACTGGAAGAAAACAAAACTAGAGGTATTTCGTATTTCATGGAAGGAGAGCTCGATTGCATACAGAGAGGCCTTAAAAGCTGCTAGATCTGCTTATTTTTCAAACCTATTAGTTCTTCTTTTCTTAATAAACATAATCCTAGGTATTTATTTGAAACGGTGGCTAAACTAACGAAAAAGAAAGCTTCAAGCCCAGAAGTTTCCAAGCAGCACAGCAGTAATGACTTTATGAACTTCTTCACTTATAAGATTGATAATATCAGGGAGAAAATTATAACTATGCAACCGTCTACTACAGTATCGCATCAGGCAGTGCATTGTAGTCTCCCTGAGGAAAAATTTGACTCATTCATTGCTATAGGAGAGGAAGAATTTACTAAACTCGTTAAATCATCTAAATCTACAACATGTATGTTAGACCCTATACCGACTAAGCTACTGAAAGAGATGCTCCCAGAGGTCATAGATCCTCTTCTTAATATCATTAATTCATCTTTGTCTCTAGGATACGTACCAAAAAACTTTAAGCTGGCTATGATTAAACCGCTTGTTAAAAAACCGCAACTTGATCCTACAGAATTAGTTAATTACAGGCCGATCTCGAATCTACCTTATCTGTCAAAGATATTAGAAAAAGCAGTATCTTCACAACTGTGTTCCTTTCTTGAAAGAAATGATATCTGCGAGGATTTCCAGTCAGGATTTAGACCGTACCATAGTACTGAGACTGCCCTCATTAGAGTCACAAATGATTTGCTCTTATCATGCGATCGTGGTTGTATCTCTCTATTAGTGTTACTCGATCTTAGTGCTGCATTTGACACTATTGACCACAACATTCTTTTAAATAGACCCGAAAATGATGTTGGCATTAGTGGAATTGCATTAGCATGGTTTAAATCATACTTATCTGACCGTCATCAGTTTGTAGCAGTAAATGAAGAGATGTCTCATCGATCACAAGTTCAGTATGGCGTACCACAAGGCTCAGTACTAGGACCGTTTCTGTTCACTCTGTACATGCTACCATTAGGAGATATCATTAGGAAACATGGCATTAGCTTTCACTGTTATGCCGACGATACTCAGCTGTATATTTCTTCACGCCCAGACGAAACTTACCAATTCACAAAATTAATGGAATGCATAGCTGATATAAAAAATTGGATGACTCATAATTTCCTACTTCTAAATTCAGAAAAAAATGATTCTAATTATTGGACAAAAAACGTCCTCACGTAATAACCTAGAAAACTGTCTAACATTTGATGGCTGCTCTGTCAAGTCTTCGTCGTCGGTTAGGAACCTGGGTGTGCTCTTTGATACCAATCTTTCATTTGAAAGTCACGTACAGTATCTGTAAAACTGCATTTTTCCATCCTAAAAATATATCTAAATTACGCCATATGCTCTCATTGACAAATGCGGAACAATTAGTTCATGCATTCATGACCTCAAGGCTAGATTATTGTAATGCTCTACTGGGTGGTTGCCCTGCACGCTTAATAAACAAACTACAGCTGGTCCAAAACGCAGCAGCTCGAGTTCTTACCAGAACCAGGAAGTATTACTATATTAGCCCGGTTCTGTCAAAACTGCATTGGCTCCCTATTAAACATTGCATCAATTTTAAAATATTGCTGATCACTTACAAAGCACTAAATGGTTTAGCTCCGCAGTACTTGAGCGAGCTTTTAACGCATTATAGTCCTTCACGTCTATTGCGATCTCAAAATTCTGGACAGTTGAAAAATACCTAGAGTATCAAAATCGACTGCTGGCGGTAGATCCTTTTCCTATTTAGCACCAAAACTTTGGAACAGTCTTCCTAACATTGTCCGGGAAGCAGACACACTCTGTCAGTTCAAAGCTAGATTAAAGACACATCTCTTTGACCTAGCATTCACATAATACATTATAGACTTCTATAATTTAATGTTAGGCGGCATAGATTAGGTCAGCTGGAACCGGGAACACTTCCCATAAATCCTGATGTACCCGTTACATCATAAGAAGAATGGCATCTACGCTAATTTTAGTGTCTTTGTTTATACCGAGGTTTTCCCGCAGCCTGCCAGATCCAGGCCGTATCCAGATCTGATGAACGACCTTCGCCTGGACCCGATGACAACGCAGTGCTGAAGTGCCAAATAGTCTCTCCCTATGGAGGATCCCTTTACCACTCTACAGATAAAGCGTCGTCGGGAAACTCAATTCGCGTATCTACCCCGAATTGATAAAATAAAATAAAATTCTGTATCAAAAATTATAAGGAAACACCAGTCCTTTGTTTAGGCTTGGTTTGTAGGGAATTCCAAACCTGCGCACATATATTCAAACGCACATAACTATAGAACCAGTTCTTAATGCGCATGTGAACGCCATCAGCGTTTCTCACAGGTTCGTGTTTAACCCCCTGAGGTCGACGGTATCGCCGGCTCGCTTTTTTTTTATCAGTGTAAAATAAACTCATAAATACTCTGTTGACTTTGATTTTTCATAGGAGTTTTGTACATCAATCGATTCTGTTAAATGTGTATTATTTTTGTGTATACTCATTATAAAAACAAAGTGTTGAGCTTTTCGCCAAATAAAGAAAAATAAACACGAAGCGAGTTCTGCCTTCTCTCTGTCAGTGTAGTCCATTCTGAAACGCGTCCGAAAATGAACTGTAACTCACCGAATACTTCTCACACAGACACGTGAGATATGTCTTTATGAAGCTTGAAATCTCTTCTTTAAAATGAAGTAATTTATATAAAAAAACAAATGTTTTCAACTCATGTAATCCGTTTGAAAGCAAGGAGAGGTACCGTTTTTCCTTCTGCCTCATTATCTCTATAATGAGTTGAGGCCGCCCCGCCCCCGGCGCTATTCAAATGGTAAATAGTTTAGGTGATCTAGTATGCATCGCATACGCCCCCCGATCAATGCCATAAAAACACAGTTTCTTCATCAGACTTACTGATAGTTCATCGCGTTTTGAGTATGGCACGCTTCTCCAGTAAAGACGCCCTTCAGATGATTCTGGACAGCGAGGAAGAATGCATGATACCGGGTTGTTTCCTCAGAGGAAGATTGTAACTCAGACTACGAACGGCAGCATTTTGAAGAGCGAATTCCGCCGAGGACACAATTTCGGAGTAAGTTTTACTTAAAAGTCTTTTGTCTTTTATTTTTCGTGTTCGCATTTATGAGGAAAAAACAATATTACGTGACAGTTCTCCATTATGGACGCGAGCGCTCTGAAAGCGCACTAAAAGACTTTAAAACTTTCAAAGAGACCTCAAAACAGAAACTACAAATCCTTTCTTTAAAACGAATTTCGTTTTGTATCAATTGTATCTTAATTTTAATAATTTTTTCATTAACAAATTTCCTGGATTTAAAGTAAATATAGGCTAGCAATCACAACATAAGGTGCTTGAACTGGAGATCATCATTAACCAGACCGTAGCCTACTCGCCTCACATGTCTAAAAAATGTGAAATATATTTACAGAAAGCTGGTTCTAATGTTGACTATATTCAAACTAATGAATACATAGATAAAATGTAGGCCTATAATCATTTTTTTTTTACAAAGAAAGTACACTTGAAATATTGTTGAAATTGTAATTATTGTTGTAATTGTAACCTTTTTAATAAAATAGCAAAACATATTTACAAGATAGATGTAAGCAAAATCTTAAATGGTCAATATAAGTCTTCTTCTAAATATATCTTTTGTCCTTGCATTGTGGCTCAGTCAGTGTCACACCTGAGTGAATGGCTCATCATTATGCAGAGTGGGTGGGACATTGTATTCTCAGGTGTAAACCACTCCTCGTTCACGCCCCCCTCGCATATTGGCTTTCCAAGCAAAACCTGTTTTACATCAATTTAAATCAATGTATGGTTTTATGTGAACGATAAAGCAAGACTATTTTCACATAATTTTGAAGAAAAAACTCTAGGCGAGGACATCCATTAGTCAAAAGTCTTATTGACACATATTTACTATGTGTTTTGTGGCCTTATTTCAGAAATTTTAGTTTTTACAATAACCATGCATAAACATTATTCTCTCAAAAATGAAAACATGTACATACACGTGGCTCACATATTATGGTAGCCCTGTTTGTGCTATATAGAGTGAATTTACACCTTTGCCATTAATATGTTTATATGCAACTGAAAAAAGCACAAATGTCAGGGCATGTCAGAACATCTCAAGGGCCCCAAAAACAGCCCAGACCCCAGAGGGTTAAAGTCTGTGTAGAGAGAATGGTGTCGTCTTAGCAGCCCCTAATTTAATAACAAATGATTGTTGCGACGGAAGCGAATCAATCAAAACTAACTTTAGCTGGAAAATAACTTTATTAAAGAACCGCTATAAAGCCAAAACGATCTCCGTTACCTTAAATTATACGTTTATCTCTGTAAAGCTGCTTTGAAACAATTTACATTGTTAAAAGCGCTATATAAATGAAGATGACTTGACTTGACACTGACAAAAACTCTTCAGGTACAAAGAATACAACAACCACCATTGTGCCAGTGCCAAAACACGGTGATGAAATGGCCCTTAAAGACTTCCGTTCTGTCTCCCTCACGCCATTCATCGCTAAGAGTTTTGAGAGGCTGGTTCTCTCCCATCTGTAAATGTGCTTGCCCCCAACACTTGACCCATTTCAGTTCAACGGAGGACACCATTTCCTCAGCTCGCCACACTGCCTTGAATCACCAAGATAAAAGCAACACATGTCAGAATGTTATTCATCGATTTTATGCTTTATGCTTTTAATTTTGTGATCCCATCCAAGCTAATCTCAAAGCTCACTGATCTTGGCATCAGCCCCTCTGTCTGCAACTGGACCTTGGACTTTCTCACTAACAGACCACAGTCTGTTAGGATCAACAACCACTACTCCTCCATCCTCACCTTGAACACTGGTGTACCACTGGGCTGTGTTCAGAGCCCAATCCTCTACTCTCTCTTCACCTACAACCCACAACTCCATAATCAAGTTTGCAGATGACATCACGGTGGTAGGCTTGATCAGCGATGACAGTGAAAAGGCCAACAGGGAAGAAGTTCAGCACCTGACAGTGTGGTGTGCAAACAACAATCTTAACACTCAATACCCAGAAGACCGAGGAGCTGATTGTGGACTACCGGTGGACTAAGAAAGGCTACACACACAGACACTCCCATTTACATTGATGGGACTGACGACTAGCTTCAAATTCCTGGGTGTCCATATCTCTGAGGATTTTTCCTGGACCATCAACACTGCCACTCTGATCAAAAAGGCGCAACTGTGCCTTTACTTCCTTAGAAAGCTAAAGAAAGCTCACCTGTTCCCCCTTATCCTGCTGAACTTCTACCAATGCATAATTGAAAGCATCCTGACAAACTGCATCACAGTGTGGTATGGCAACTGCACTGTCTCAGACCAGAATGCCCTCCAACGGGTGGTGAAAAATGCCCAAAACATCATTGGTGCTCAACTACCCTCGATCAAAGACAAATACCACGAACGATGCCTACGAAGGGTGAGAAGCATTATTAAAGACGCCTCTCATCCCAGCCATGGACTGTTTACTCTTCTTCCATCTGGTAGACATTATAGGAGCTTTCGCTGTCGCACCAGCAGATTCATGAACAGTTTATTTCCCTCTGTGGTCAACCTACTGAACTCTAAATTAAATTGATGAACACTACATCCAACTTGGACCTCCTTATAAAAAAAGGAAAAAGGAAACAGTCTGCACTGTACATTAACATGCCTCCATACTGCACACTTAGAAATGTTTCCTAATATGCCTCTTACTTTTTCACTTTCCTTTTTAACATTCAACCTCATGCAATTTTGCGCTGATGTCGCCACTGTCCATTTAAGCCTTTAACCCTAACCCTTTATTCATAAAATTACTTCAGATCAGAGCACTTTTGACCATTGGATCAGAGCGCTGTTAAAGGGGTGGTTCGGGATTTTTGACATCGGACCTCATTTTTAAGTCAGCCTGGTTGTTATTCATCAGTGGAGACATTTTTTTTTTCAAAATTATCCAGTCCTTATATTTGGATAGTTAGCCTAGCTAGGCTAGCGCGATTCAATGGTATATGTTAGCCAGCCATTAAAAAACGTTTTACCCACTCCACAGTGCACCAAACGCAAATCAATTATAACACTAGACTATCGATGCAAATGTCCGTTGAGAGAATAATGTTAGAAATCAAACTTACCTTTCATCTCAATGATCCCAAAGGAACTAGTTTCTCAGCAGCTGCGGAATTTTACTTTGCTCCGGTTAGTAATGCGGCAAAAAGTAAACAGAATAGAAGCGCACTACAGTGTACCATGCGGCAGGTAAATACACTTGCGTCATGTGTGTACCGGCTCACTCGGTTGCCTAGGTAATCAATATCACTCCGCTGCTGCTGTAGACAAGGCTTATGATTACAGGGAACAAATTATAACTAATGCAATGTGATGAAAGGTAAGTTTGATTTCTAACATTATTCTCTCAACGGACATATACATCGATAGTCTAGTGTTATAATTGATTTGCGTTTGGTGCACTGTGGAGTGGGTAAAACGGTTTTTAATGGCTGGCTAACATATACCATTGACTCGCGCTAGCCTAGCATCGGCTAACTATCCAAATATAAGGACTGGATAATAAAAAATAAAAAAAGTCAACAATGAATAACAACCAGGCTGACTTAAAAATGAGGTCCGATGTCAAAAATCCCGAACCACCCCTTTAATCACTGCCTGATCAACATCATTGGTTCGGAGTGCTGTTAATGCTTTAGCAATGTAAAGCCTTTTTACCATGCCAGTACTTGAATTGCGATAAGTTGTTGTTTTTTAATATGAGGAAGATACATGACTCGACCACAGACCACTTATCTGTTCATGATATGTAAACACTCAATTTTATATTATAATATATTTCCCTGGTCACACGGAGTCAATATTTATTCTGATAATATTTTTGTGACTGATCACACTATTATAATATGTAGCTAGTATGAGTAAAAAAAACGCTTTCTCTGTGTCCAGATTTGCCAGCAAAAATAATGCAAATACTGAAACCTTTAAATCAACATTTAAATGTCAACTTTTACGAAAAGTAGTCTTAATGTCTAAGTATTTATCCAAATGCGAGTATTGTGTCTGAAAAAATGTTCTCAGCAGCAACTGTTTATAAATGTGTGTATATAAGGCATGTGCCGGTATCAAATTTTCATGCTGCGATTAATTGATTGAGCTTTTATCACGGTATACGGTATTATCACGGTATTTTAATTGCTCAAGAGAAACAGATGGATTGGGGGGGGGGGGGGGGGGGGTGTAAAAAAAAAAAAAACTTGCATCACAATAGGTGTAATTGTGATTGTCAAAACATTTGGTAACTAAACAGAATTTTACACAATTTTCACGATTTCAATTCAATTCTTGGGTTTTGATTTCAATCTTGATTCAATCTTGACTCTTTGGATAAATATTAGGTAGGCTACAGTAGATAGCCTACATGTTATTTTTTCTCAAGAAAAAATATATCTCACAAAATGCTGTAAATATACAGAGAGCCCTGTCAGCTGGTATTGTTAAAGGTTAAAAATTAACAAATTAAATTAAATATAATTTGGTTTTCATTATAATAACAATTATGACACAAGTAAAAATATAATACAAATGTAATATAGTGCACATATTTAGCAAAATACTCCTCTCTATAGCTATTTCTTCTAGTCAACTAACATGTTGGTCATTAAATGGCCTTCCTGAGGTAAATGTAACGTTCTGTGACATAATTGTTCACCTGCAGTTTTACTGACCTCTGAAAAGACTGATTGATCGATATTATGTTTGAGGCATAAATACCTTTCGGTAAGTTGTACTGTATCTTTAAATAAAAAGTAACAGATGATCGGTTTACTTGAACTGAGGCGCTACAGCGATCAGTCACGTCACATTTACAAGCACCAAAACGGTATTTATTGTCTGAATTTCGTAATAAAATGGACAGAACCTGAGAGCTGAGAATTTTTTTCTTAAAGGTGCCCTAGAATGTGAAATTGAATTTAACTTGCCATAGTTAAATAACAATAGTTTAGTACATGGACATGACATACAGTGAGTTTCAAACACCATTGTTTTCTCCTTCTTGTTTAAATCTCGTTTTTGAAAAACACCCCTGAAAAACGGGCGAATCTCCACATAACACCAACTGTGACGTAACCGATGGGATCATTAATATGTACGCCTCCAAAATTTGCATAAGCCAAGCCCTTTCAGAGCTACGGTGCTACACGGAACTGCGCTGCGCAGGTGAAGAATCAAGCGAGCATCGTAGGGCAAATGGCTGATCATGGACATAGATGTTATGTACCAGGCTGTGCAGGGGTGACGACTTTTCATACACTTCCCACAGAAAAGCAATGTCAACAGGCGTGGCTGATGTTCATCTATAATCGGATCCCGCAAGAGTTTAATTCTAAGTTGTTTGTTTGCTCTGCTCATTTCACCACGGACTGTTTTGCTAACCTTGGACAATATCAAGCAGGCTTCAGTCAGCGTATAATGCTGAAGAAGGGGGCAATTCCAACTATAGTCCAGCAAGTGGGAAGTAGTGATAATTTACACTTGTGTTATCTGAATCAAGCGTAAGATCCTAGTAAAGTACGGCAACAAATAGCAAACTCAAACTAGCATACACAACGTTAGCTAAATAGTATGACAAAGTAACTGTTATTTACGTTGAGGTTCATATTTATTGCCTGTATTGTCATATAACGTTAAATGTACAAAGTAATACTGTGGATGCATGTGTAAATTCCCTATTTTTTTTCAAATGTTACTTTCGTGTATTTCATGAACATGTCAGGGGCTAACGTAACTACGCTGTTATAGTTCCTCACAGATAACTTAGCAGATAACTTAGCTCACTCAAACCTTTCTAGCTAACGTTAACGTACACCACAGAAGTTATACTTCACCTCTGGGAAGATGAATGTGTATTTAAAATAGGTCATTTATGTAGAAGAAATGTGAAGAAATTTTTTAATTTGGAGCTTTCTAGACTGAGAAAAGCCAGAAAATGTATTTTTGGCTTATGTGGATGAAAGACAACAACTCCCAGAATGCACTTGCTTCGCTGCCCTAGGAGGCCACGCCTACCGGTAAGACAGCGCAGTTGAAACAAGGTTAGGCTACCCTATGAGGCTACCAGTGAGTCTCCGTGACGAGTCTGCCTGGGATTTCGGGATCACCCAAAATGTCCGGGATTCGGCTTTTGCGTTCTACAGTCGCCATTCATTATGTTTACTGTGGCGAGCAGGACGAGGCTGACGGCCGCGGGAGAACGGCGCGAGGCCGGTGGCGTCATTACTGAGACACGCCGGTCTCGCAACGGAGGTGCGGGAATTTTCTTAGCAATGTTTTAAACGCACATCAACCATCACTTGTTTAGCGTTCATGTAAACACTACATTCAGATTCACCGATCGGAATGAATTCAGTTAGATTGAAACATGAGGTGTGCATGTAAATAATGAATGGCGACCGCAGAAAGCAAACGCCGAATCCCGGACTTTTTGAACGATCCTCGCCCGCCGGACATGTCTGGGAAAAGGAGGATGGTTACCCCTACTTACTCAGCTTTCTCCTACTATTCAGCTTTCTCCACAGAACAAGAGCCTGCTAGCTTAGCTTCCAAAGAAAGACGGCTGACTGTGTGTACATTCTGTGTGTGAGATCCCACCCTCTATGGGCGGGCTGAAAACATGCGGAACAACGCCATCTACTGGCTGTAGTCTTTAGCCTCTGGCCAGAAAATCCTCCGATGACGCAAAATTAAGATTTTTGCGTCATCGGAGGATTTTTTCCAGACAAAAAATACATAAATCTCTTGTCTCAGGGGGATATGAGGGTGGAAAGCATGGTAATTCGAAAATACTACAGGTTTTCTACTAATACAAAGCTTAATGCTAAATCCTGAAGTATCCCTTTAAGTAACCTGCTCTGTCTAGTCTGTCAGTGTCAGTGTCCTCTTTGCTCCGTGATTTTGCTCAGCGTGAGAAAATGGATGTGCGGCGCGAGAGCGTGTGAAAAGTGTAAAATGCGTGAGTCTCACACTGAATGCGTAGAGTTGACAGCCCTGCTTTTAGAAGGGGGATAAATCGTCGGCAGCGTCCCTCTTTCCGCCATGCTTCTTCTCCATGTGAGGATTCATTACATTAGACTAGAGTGCGCACTGCGCCGCATGCACACAGTGCTTCTACATGTGGGGATTGTTTACATCAGAGTGCCCACGTGTTTCGCGCAGCATATACGCAGTGTTTGTTTAAGCGGTTGATGGAAAATAAGCTAATGTGCGTTCTATAAATCTAAATTCTGATCTATTATTTTTCAGGGTATTTTGAAGTGCCGGCGATAACAATATCGTGCATATTCATTACCGCGATTTATCGCATTACCGAATACCGGCACATGTCTAATATATATATATATATATATATATATGGCTATATAGCCATCTAGTGGTTACACCATGGTATTGCAGATAGTAAATTGATGCATAATTTAGAGGTAAATTTATAGTAGCCTACCCTAAAATAACCCAAAAATACTACATACAAATGATTTTTGAACTAAAATATAGCACAACTAGCTTATATAAGTTCGTTCTCATATAACTATGTCCATATTTATTTGTATGTTCATCAATATACATTTTTTTTTTTTTTTTTTTTTTTTTGAAGGGATGACGTCAGAACCCAGGAAGACTTATTCGCCCCTGGTTACCTCAAGATTTTCCTATTGGGTCTTTCAATTTATAAGTAAAATAAAGCCTGTGGTAAACATAACTTTGACGATACTTTGACATTTTGTTCAACAATGTAAACTGCACACACTCAAAATGTACGTTTTCAAAAATGAAAGTAACTGCTTCAAACTTAGCTTTCGCTATGGGTGTCTGTAATTTACATTGTAGAACAAAACGTCAAAGTGTCATCAAGTTATGTTTAACACAGGCTTTATTTTACTCATAAAACCCCATAGGAAAATGTTGTGGGAACCAGGGGCGGGGATTTTGACGTCATCACTGCACCGCCCCTCAACATCAAGTCCCCCCAGTACCCCCCTGATAAAATATGTTCCTGCAGCTATGAAAAGATAGCTAAGATTTCTATTCTTTTACCTATTTGTACAGCCAATCACACAACAGCTCTTTCACATTTAGATGTGTTTTCATGGCATCTAAGCTGTACACTAATGCTGCCAAGTCTTTTTAAGGCATTAAGAATTAAGGCATTTCTTGTTGAGTACCACCTGCCATGTAAAATTATAATATATATATATATATATATATATATATATATACAATTATTTTTTTATATACAAAAATAAAGAGATCACAGACACACAATTTGTCTATTTTTAACTTCAGTCCCATAAAAATGTGAAAATTATTATAAACGTTTAATTTGTATTAAATTGTTATGAGCTTATATGAACAGTAGGTATGTTTCTTTTATAGTTTTGTGTAAAATCCTTTTTAAACCAGTTCCATTTTGTCCGTTACGGGATTGAGAATAAAAAGTGTTTAAATCTGTAAAAAAAAAAAAAATTATAAACTGAAAATAATACAATATATTTAATATCTGAGGTGGGAAAATATTATTTGTTGGAGGTTTGATATGTGCCTAATGATGTGTGGTATTTAGAAAATATAGTTTAAAAAATAAAAAAAAACAAGATGAAATATTACCGAATCATTACAACTAGCTATAATTATTGTGTACACTAACTCACCTCAGTTTTAGGAATTTTTAAGTTCACTTACCTCGAGTCAAACTTCCGTCCATCCTCGAATGTGCCGTTATACTGATACCGAATATAGTCTCCGACCTGAACCTCTCTCGAACAATGTGTTGGTATCAAGTATCGATCAATAATCACATCTTCTAACTGACCATATAAAACATGTATGAGAGTGAGGAAAAAAGTGAGAACTGGTGTTATCGCCATTTAAGGTGAGAAGATGAGAAGCTGCAGCGTTGTTCTTTGTTTTAATCGATTATACAGTGGTATTCTGCAAGAGAAACTGACGCAAATATAAACCCACCGTTTTAAGATAAAACAAAGCAAACGGTGAAAATGATAATTAGTTATACGAATTGCGTAATGTAGTTGTCATACTAAAACTTGTGAAATTCTATACAAACACGCGGTGGGAAAAGTTGATGTTCTCACGTAGGCTGTGTGTTAGGCTACTAGAGCTACTGCGTGTCAGAATCCATAGAACTGCAGCAACAACCGCGCGGTCCTAAACTCCATCCGATCACGCACTCTCAAATTTTCAGTTTTCAACAATACAACAGGCAACAGGCGCCAGACACACACACACAAAAAATGCATTTTCTTTTTTCCATCCCCTACATATGAACATTACGAAAAAAATATAACTTTGTCAATAAATCCGAAAGGAATGATAATGGTATTTCATTATTGAAATGTTCAACTAAAGCAATAAGCCCCACAAAGCCTGTTTTACAGTGACTTTAGAACAAGGGGCTTATTGCTTTTATAAAACGGTAACTCCTTAAAAATATTCATTTTAATATTTATTTTATTCATAAAATAAACACCAGCAACAAAAAAATATATATAACGTTCTAACACATGTATTCCTCCGCCAAGCAATGTAGTTCCAAAGAGGTTGCCAAGCAACACATGCAGCAACAAATAATCACAAATGGCAGTTGCACAGTAATACCAAAGAGTATACGCTGATTTCACGCAGCCGCCATTTTGAAATCGAAAGTGAGGTGGGAAAAACCCCGGAAGTAAAGATAAACAACAATGCCTTTGGACTACCAACCTGAAGCTGCTGCCACGATTTACACTATTGGATGTTAATATCCAATATAGGATATGTATATAGTTCATTCCTGCTTCTTTTTTTACTTTTTGAATTATATAAAAAAAATATTTTATTTATAAATGAATTTCACTGTATATAGTCTAAAGTATAAAAGAAATGTATGTACATTTTTAGAATTGACACAACATCATTAAACACAACAATACGCCATCACATTCACGACTCTCCTGTGATTAAAGGCGACACTTCCGGTTTTCTTCCCACCGGAGCCTCGCATTCGATTTCAAAATAACGGCTGCGTGAAATCAGCGTATAGAAGTACCAAGAGGCGAAACTCAATAGAACGTTCCATTGCAACAAACGCACCCATGCACCCATCTTGGACTGAACGCAACAGAGCTGTCATAGAATTGAACGATACCGGTTCCAATAGAGAGCCTAAGTCCCTCCCCTTCCGGTTGACCACCAATGGGACCTTAACTCGGAAAAATATTGTATGGTAGTCAATGGCGAGAGACAACAAATATTTTGATATCGTTTGAATTGTGCCCTGAATTACACATATGATGTTTGTCAATTTAAAAGATACATTTTAAAGTCAAGAAAGTCGCAGTTTGATGTAAAACTGTTGAGGTATAAGACTGTGAAAATACGTAATTACAAAGACTACAAACCCAAAAGGCGCACATGTTACGTCATACCCTTTCTCTCAATGAATGAAGCTAACTTTATTGAAGCTAACGTCTGTAATTTTTTTCTATAGTCTTACCTTATAATCGTAACGTTACGCCGTCATGCCTGAGTGTTTTGTACCAGACTGCACACAGACTGTTGGTGACGTACATAGAGCGAGACGAGAGATGTAGTTCATTGCGCGATTTTCACATAAAACTAAATGTTACTCTTCTGTTTTATGACAAACTGCGACTTTCTTGACTTTCATAATTATCTTTTAAATTGACAAACATCATTATGTGTAATTCAGGGCACAGTTCAGACGGAATAAAAAGATAAATTGTCTCTCGCCATTGACTACCATTCATATTTTTTCCGACATAAGGTCCCATGAGCCGGAAGCGGAGGGGCGGGACTTAGGCTCTCTATTGAAAAGCAGTTAAGGGAACTAAATAGTAGTTTCTAGTTTTTAATGTCTCTATAGCAGACATCCCAAGTCTCCCGGAAGTTCCGGGAGTCTCCCGCATATTGATAACGGCTCCCTGATGCCCGCAAATTAGTTAAAATCTCCGGGAATCTAGAGCGAGCGAGCAAGAGAGCGCAGCTCCAAACCGTGTAGAGCACACGGCAGAAAGGGTGAGGGAGCGAAATATTTTTTGCTTTCATTTTTTGCAGTTATAGAGTAAAATATATTTTGTAATATATACATTTTATATCAAATATAAATAATTATATTTTTTAATTTGTACATTTTAATAAACACAAACTTATATAACTTTTTTTCTTTTTTACTTTCATAATTTATTTCACTTCAACAATAATCTGGCAAATGTCTTCTTTAAAACAAGACGAACCATATCTATATTCCAAAGCATTCTTGAACAACCATTTAAGTTTGGATAGTGATTTTCATGTTTATGCGGGAAAAAAAGAGGGAGGGAGAGGGGGTACACTGATAGTTGTTGCAGTTGATGGCAGAACACTGTTGTCTTTGTTTCCAATTATTTCCAGACACAATGTTAATGCTGTATATGGTAGTTGTGCTAACGGTAAAGCCGTTGGTTCAGTCCAAAATGGCGACAGCGCGACAGCAGCGCCATCTAGCGATTGTTGTCAAAACTGCAACGGAGTTTCGCCTCTTGGTACTTCTATACTCTTTGGTATTACTAATGTAATGGTCACAGGCCTTGTCCACATGGACACGGGTATTTTTATAACCGTGACTTTTTTTTTACGCGGCCGTTCGTCCACACGGAAACGCAGTATCAGGTCACTGAAACCGAACATTTTTGAAAACTCCTGCCAGGGTGAGGATTTTCAGAAACACCGGTTGCAGTGTTGTCTAGACAGTAAAACCGGGGTTTTTGCTTCTGATTCAGGCTTCTGATTGGCAAACGTGGCTTTACGATTAGGGTTATATTGCCGCCTGCTGGTGTGCTCTTGACAGCGCTTGATAGTGTGTTTTTGCGTTTTCATGTAGACGGAGATTTCTTTTAAACCGAGCATGTGTGGACGGGATTTTTTTTTTAAACGCAGGAGGAAAAACTCTGGTTATAAAAATACCCGTGTCCGTGTGGACTAGGCAACAGGTGTATGTTTGTTGAGTAATTTACAACGGCTACGAACGCGGCTCAAGGACCAGAACTATCTGTTTTATAAATCATATTTTGGAATTTTGAGATCACATAAATTGTTTCAAAAAATAAACTGAGTGTGTGTGTGTGTGTGTGTGTGTGTGTGTGTGTGTGTGTGTGTGTGTGTGTGTGTGTGTGTGTGTGTGTGTAAATACATGAATTTAGTGGATGACACTCCTGAAACTTTGCAGCATTTTGGTCACTGGTCAAGCATGAAAAACTAAATTTTATTCAAATTCTGAATTGATTATAAATCACCTTGAAAGTGCACAAAGAGCGGTCCCTTTATAATCACTAAAAAGCTGTCACTGACCAGAGTTCATTGCGACGTCTCACAAAGTTCTGTTATAATCAGTGAGCTGTCACAATGAATCTCTTATTTACATAATGTCTACACTTTGTTATAAGGGGATTCTTATAAGGGGAACACTGGACCAAAATTGACTGGTGTCTAACTTAAACACTTCTGACTGGCCATTGCGTTCAAGAAATCACCAGACATGTCTGCGGTTGCCTACATTGCTCAATTCTGCAAAAACACTTTGTAAACCGAAATCTTTGATGCACAGATACTCACTGGATTGTTTGCCAAATTACCAATATGCTATTATTACAGAGAACACTGACCCTAGACCAGCAGTTAAATTCAAATTCAAAAGCTTTATTACCTATTCCCATAGGCGTAGAAAAAAGGCTCAACAAACAATACAAATAAAATTTAAAAATTTTAAAAAACAATGCAAGCAACAATTATAAAATAAACAAAAGTAGCCTATTGCATTAAGCCCTCCTATAAAAAACTAAAAAAAAAAAACTATAAAATTTATCTTAAAACCCTACTAATGGCAGTTGGAATAAAGACTTGAATAAAGAGGGTAGCCTATTTGTTTCTTTCCAAGAATAAGTTATCAGGAGCTTTTCCCTCTTATAGCAATCATCACTTGTGTCCGTCCAGTGCAGACAGTATCACTGATTTTAATGGGTTAAATTTGCTTTTGTTGTCTCACACCACTCATGTCTGATATTAGGGTTGATTCTGTTACATCATAACATGTTCTGACTAGACAAAACAAATAGGCTATCTCTAAAACACTTGTCTCAAAATACTAATCTTCTTAGTTATAAAATCAAGAGATTTTAAAATTTCATTTCATTTAAGAGTTAGGAGAATTTAAGAATCAAAATGTATTCAGCTATAGGCCTACTCCATAACATGACAATATTCATGTGCAGTATTTCTTTGAGATTAAGGTCATTTTAATAGATTGAAGATACATTTTAATAGTCTGACCCAACCTTTTAAATTATAAGTTAATGATCCAACCACTAACAGGCTAAAAGTATAAGGATTTATAAGTGCATTTATGTGGAAAAAATGGCGGAAAGGACACGCACTAGATTAGGCTACTTAAAATCGACGGGCTTTCAGACCCAGAAAAACAGTCCTTCAGTTCAGACCAGAATTTGAGAGGTATGCAGAGTTTTCCATCAAACTCTTTCAACCCCAGAGGGCCAAAGAAAATACGTGCAGCCTGACATGAATCTCCGCTCGCCCTCGTTACACAGGGATCGACAATTACACTGAGGAACAGAAGCATGGCCCAAACAAAACTACTATGTTTATTCGTGTTTTTCAGTACTGTATATCTTTTCTCTACTGTGAAGTCTCAGTATGAAAAATACAGCTTCAAAAGCTTTCCACCGAACGACCTCATGCCACTGGAATCTGCGTACGGACACGCGTTAGAGATGTACGCTTTTCAGGACTGGAAACAGAGTGTTAAATATCTGGAGCTAAGCCTTCGGCTTCATCGGCTGCTGAAAGACAGCGAATCGTATTGCTGTCAGAACTGCAGCGCTGTGTGGCAGGAATATGAGGAGAACAGCACGGACACTACCCTCTTGATCATGGGACACATAATAAGGCGAGCCGCATGTCTGAAAATGTGCAAAACAAACTTTCCTGTGTTTTCCAAATCATATCCTAAACGAGAAACGTTGGGTGCTTTTGAACAGAGGATACCCTACCGGTACCTTCAGTATGTCTATTACCAGGTAATTTTTTTTTTGTTCAATAAATTTGCGATAAACCAGAAGGTTCCTACTATGAGTTTAGACAGCTTTGTTGATGTTGGTTTGTGGTTTACAAAGACGTTAATTAACCGAAAATGTGTATTGTTAACCACTTTGAATAACCGAAGCCTATTGGAATAATACGCAACTTTTTGAGTCTCTCTCTCTCTCTCTCTCTCTCTCTCTCTCTCTCTCTCTCAATTCTGAATTTATTCCAGTAAGTGCTTGCCGACACATGCCACGTCCACGCAATATAGGCTATATGCTTCCTATCGTAATACTTAAATAAATGTATTATGCCTCTACTGTTTTACTCCAAAACATATTTAATTGATTTGATCTTTTATACAATGCATTTAAATATTTATAATAATATTCAAATAATGCTGAATTGAATGGCAGGGAATAAAACAGGCAAATAGGATTAGGCTAGCCTATTTAAAAGCAAGACATGTTTAAATAAATGTACAGAGGACAGGATTTATATATGAATATAGTAAATTATAGTATATAGAGGAATGCTAAATATTAATGGATATTTTAAGTATTAATGTAAACCTATGTTGCAAAAATAAATAAACATATATAGGTCTGCGTGTTAAGTCAAGTCACCTTTATTTACAGTCAAACCAAAATTTATTCAGACACCTTCAACATTTCTCACATTATCACAGTATGTGATATTGACTGAGTAGCTATCCCTGTATTAATAAAGTGCTTGTTGAAAGTATCTACTACATTTTGTTTACCCCTTACTTCACCTTGGCTTGCTATTATAACTTCTAGGATAGTGGGAGGTGGCACATCACCCGAAGAAGATTTAATTGCTTTCCAAAATGTTTTGGGGTCATTAAGGTTTTCATTTATTAAATTCAGATAATGTTCACTTTTTATACTTTATTAGTCTTGTGCATTTGTTTCTTAATACCCTATAATTTAACCAACATTTATAATTATTTTTTCTTTTTGCTTTGATCCATGCTTCAATTCCGTTCTCTAATAGCTGTTGCAATAGAGTCATTAAAGGGATAGTTCACTTTGAAATTAATTTTTGGTATGTTTTAGCTTACCTCAAGGGCATCCAAGATGTAGGTGTCTTTTTTTCCGCAGTAGTTTCAATTTTGATATTTTTAGGTCAAACCGTTCTTGTCTGTCAGTCACATAATGCAGGTCTATGGTCACCACTTCAAAGAGCATGCACAGAGTTCAAATTAAAACAATTCCCCGTCGTCCAAATTAAACAATTCCCCATCGTAAGTACACATTGATGGCCTAAGACACGAAACGAGCGGTTTGTGTGAGAAAACGAACAGTATTTATATCGTTTTTACCTCTTATACACAGCCATGTCCAAGTGATCTGATCTGACGTGTACGCAGACAGGTGCATAGATATATACACTAGATGTCGCCTTAAAGGGATAGTTCACTTTGAAATTAAATTTTGGTATGTTTTAGCTTACCTCAAGGGCATCCAAGATGTAGGGGTCTTTTTTTCCGCAGTAGTTTCAATTTTGATATTTTAGGTCAAACCGTTCTTGTCTGTCAGTCATATAATGCAGGTCGATGGTCACTGTCTCAAAGAGCATGCACAGAGTCCAAATTAAAACAATTCCCCATCGTCCAAATAAAACAATTCCCCATCGTAAGTACGTTGATGGCCCAAGACACGAAACGAGCGGTTTGTGTGAGAAAACGAACAGTATTTATATCGTTTTTACCTCTTGAACACAGCCACGTCCAAGTGATCTGAGAGCGCGGGCGGGTATAGATATATACACTAGATGTCGCATTGGCTACGGTTTCGCAGTAGCCAATGGGACATCTAGTGTATATATCTATACCCGCCCGCGCTCTCAGATCATTTGGACGCAGCTGTGTTCAAGAGGTAAAAACGATGAACTGCCGTAGACAAGGTGACATCTAGTGTATATATCTATGCACCAGTCTGCGTACACGTCAGATCAGATCACTTGGATATGGCTGTGTATAAGAGGTAAAAACGATATAAATACTGTTCGTTTTCTCACACAAACCGCTCGTTTCGTGTCTTAGGCCATCAATGTGTACTTACGATGGGGAATTGTTTAATTTGGATGATGGGGAATTGTTTTAATTTGGACTCTGTGCATGCTCTTTGAGGTGGTGCCCATAGACCTGCATTATATGACTGACAGACAAGAACGGTTTGACCTAAAAATATCAAAATTGAAACTACTGCGGAAAAAAAGACACCTACATCTTGGATGCCCTTGAGGTAAGCTAAAACATACCAAAAATGTATTTCAAAGTGAACTATCCCTTTAAACCAAAGATTATCTCTGCCCCTCACTCTGTATCTTCTAATGGGGGTATGTTTGTCAACTATGGAGGTCTTTTTAAAATAATTCCAGGCCAGCTCAACATCATCCATATCACAAAATAAGTTCTAAGTTCTTAAATCACTCTGATATATTTCATGAATGAAAGCTTGTTCATTAAAACATTTGTAATTTCGTTTAAAAATAAACCGTGGCTTGGTTTTAGTCAATTTGCAATTTCTAACATAGACAACCATACAGTGATCACTGACATCATTACAGAAAACTCCAGCAGCTGAGTACTTATGTGGAGCATTAGTCAGAATGACGTCAATTAATGTAGACTTGTCCATTCGTTTTGGATTTAGACGTGTAGGTGACTGTACTAGTTGCGTCAAATGTAACACATCACATAGGTCTCTTAACGCTGATTAAGTCGATAGCCAGTCCCAGTTCAGGTCTCCTAGGACAATATACTCGTTGGACAGTTTATGCGAAAGTCAGACAGTAGGGCAGTTGCTCCAGCTGCAGCCGAATGTGGGCGGTAGCATCCTACCACAGTCAGAAAAGCACCATTGGGAAGATTTAATTTGATGGCACATAATTCGAAGAATTTGGGCTTTGTTATTGTTTCAATGGAACAACATTCCAACGATGCCTTAGCATATATGGCTACTCCCCCTCCTTTACCCGCACGATCCGTCCTAAAGAGATTATACCCTTCGATGTGAGTCATATTGTTCGTGATTGAAGGTTTGAGTCATGTCTCTGACAAGACGATTATGTCACTTTCTGTCAGTTTAGCCCACAGACGAATAGCATCGATTTTATTAATCAGGCTGCGCACATTGACATGAATGAAATGCAAGTCACTGCTATCTTTCAAATCATCAGGGCTCAAAAGCTCAATCAGTTCTGGGCCTGGGTTGGGATGGATGTTACCTGATAGGAACAGGAGTAGAATAATACATAAGCCTGCTGATCTTGTCGGGCGGGCGTTGCCGACTCCATGGTCGCGCCTGCAGGAGATGGACTGGAACTGCTGTATTTCTGCCCAACTGAGAACATACTTGTGCAGGGTCTCAGTAGAACAGTCAGAAAAGACTGACGAAGCCATGTGGATTGATATAAAGCCACCGGTATCAGGAAACAGCATAGTTACAGAATTTGGGAGAATAATCTGGGAAAAAGCAAATAATCCATCAGCAGATCCCAGAGTGTCCTCAGCACATAAGCGAGCAGCAGGTTGTTGATGGAGTCAGACCAGCTCGATTTGTTGTTATAGAGTAGGCTATGTTATTGTTTACCATCACCAAGTTGTTAGCACAGTTCTGAGACCCAGGATGAAATTTATTCTGAATCAGGTAACCCGTTAAGATTATAAAACACAGATACAGACACAGGTAAACTATGCAGACAAACGTGAAAACACCTGCGCCACCATCTTGGATGGCGTAGACAGTATAGATAGTAGACTATACTGTCTATACTACATAGAAAGTAGACAGTATATGAAAAGGTATTAGCGTATGTTGTGTGGTTGATGTCCAGTTTTGCTAGCTGAGCAGAAATACATAATCATGTTTCACTTGGTCCCCTCAAAGTTGCGTTGGATTTTCTCCTCAGCATAAAGGTTAAGAGGCCCCTCTATCACTGTTTTACATGTTCGTAAAGTTAGTTTCTGGAGTAAATATATAGACTATAATCTGTGTGTTTACACAGCCTTTTTAAAAATGGCTGCTGCTGGTGTTTCGCTTGCGTTCGGCCAATCAGCGTATACTAAAGTTACGGATAGTTCCTATAGGTCCTATACGGATAGTTATATAGACTTCTGAACTTTAATGCTGCCTGAACTCAATTGGAGTTAGACAACACGTGTCAGGACCTACTCATTGTCGTAATCATACTCTAGATCTAATATTATCACATGGAATAGATGTTGATACCGTTGAAATACTGCAGCAGAGCGATGACATCTCAAATCATTATCTAGTCTCAAGTAAATTACATTTAGCGAAGGCTGCAAAGCCGACTCCGTGTTACAAATATGTTAGACCTATCACTTAAGCCACTAAAACTTGCTTTATCCATAATATTCCTGATCAGTTTCATCATCTCAGCATCCCAGATAGCTTAGAAAAACTTGATATTGCAACAGAAACTTTTAACTCTCTCTTTTCCAGCACTTTAGACACAGTTGCTCCGTTGCGCTTAAAGAAGATTAAAGAAAATAGTCCAACGCCGTGGTACAACGAGCACACTCAGGCCCTTAAGAGAGCAACCAGAAAAATGGAGCGCAACTGGAAGAAAACAAAACTAGAGATATTTCGCGTTTCATGGAAGGAGAGCTCGATTGCATACAGAGAGGCTTTACAAGCTGCTAGATCTGCTTATTTTTCAACCCTATTAGAAGAAAATAAACATAATCCTAGGTATTTATTTGAAACAGTGGCTAAACTAACGAAAAAGAAAGCTTCAAACCCAGAAGTTTCCAAGTAACACAACAGTAATGACTTTATGAACTTCTTCACTTATAAGATTGATAATATCAGGGACAAAATTATAACTATGCAACCGTCTACTACAGTATCGCATCAGGGAGAGCATTGTAGTCTCTCTGAAGAAAAAATTTGATTCATTCATTGCTATTCGGTTGTTAAGTCGTGACGTAACCACTCTCTGATAATACTCTTTCCGGGTCCAAAGTCCAGGTCCTCTCTACCTACCTACCGCTTTCGCTAGTGTTTTGGTTATTATTGAGTGTTTTTACAATGCCGCAGTGCTGTGTCCCGTGTCCCGAGCTAACTCACTTCAACCTCGTAAATCTTCTTTTTCATTGATGCCTGGACTCTACCCTTAATTATGCCACCTGAGTGATGAGCTACACTAACCACTCTGTTGGTGTTAAAGGAATTTAAACCCTTTTTGACCGCCAAGGGTGCCTCACTAAGAAGGACGTGATCGTAAATAAATTTACAGGTTCCACCATTGTTATTTCTGGACGAGAGGAGCGCTTGGACCCGGAAAAGGCTAAACGTCACGCGTGACGTCAGACTTAACAATCGGATAAGAGAGGAAAAATTTTGCAGACTCGTTAATTCATCTAAATCGACAACATGTATGTTAGACCCTATACCGACTAAGCTACTGAAAGAGATGCTTCCAGATGTCATAGATCCTCTTCTTAATATCATTAATTCGTCTTAGTCTCTAGGATACGTACCAAAAACCTTTAAGCTGGCTATGATTAAACCATTTGTTAAAAAAACGCAACTTGATCATACAAAATTAGTCAATTAAAGGCCGATCTCGAATCTGCCTTTTCTGTCAAAGATATTAGAAAAAGCAGTATCCTCACAAAGTGTTCCTTTCTAGAAAGAAATTATATCTGCGAGGATTTTCAGTCCGGATTTAGACCGTACCATAGTACAGAGACAGCTCTCATTAGAGTCACAAATGATTTGCTCTTATCATCCGATCGTGGTTGTATCTCTCTATTGGTGTTACTCGATCTTAGTTCTGCATTTGACACTATTGACCACAACATTCTTTTAAATAGACTCTGACATTATGTTGGCATTAGTGGAATTGCACTAGCATGGTTTAAATCATACTTATCTGACCGTTATCAGTTTGTAGCAGTAAATGAAGAGATGTCTTATTGATCACAAGTTCAGTATGGAGTACCACAAGGCTCAGTACTAGGACTGCTACTGTTCACTCTGTACATGCTACCATTAGGAGATATCATCAGGTAACATGGACTTAGCTTTCACTCTTATGCTGATGATACTCAGCTCTATATTTCTTCAAAACCTAATGAAACCTACCAATTCACAAAATTAACGGAATGCATAGCTGATATAAAAAACTGGATGACTAGTAATTTCCTACTACTATATTCTGAAAAAACAGAGATTCAAATTATTGGACAAAAAACTTCCACACGTAATAACCTAGAATACTGTCTAACACTTGATGGCTGCTCTGTTAAGTCTTCGTCGTCGGTTAGGAACCTGGGTGTGCTCTTTGATACCAATCTTTCATTTGAAAGTCAGGTGTCTAGTATCTGTAAAACCGCATTTTTCCATCTTAAAAATATATCTAAATTACGCTATATGCTCTCATTGACAAATGCGGAACAATTAGTTCATGCGTTCATGACCTCAAGGCTAGATTATTGTAATGCTCTACTGGGTGGTTGCCCTGCATGCTTAATAAACAAACTACAGCTAGTTCAAAACGCAGCAGCTCGAGTTCTTACCAGAACCAGGAAGTATGACACTGCATTGGCTCCCTATTAAACATCGTATACATTTTAAAATATAGCTGATTACTTACAAAGCACTAAATGGTTTAGCTCCGCAGTCTATTGTTAAACCACAAGAGAACTGGCCCCTGATTGAGCCTGGTTTCTCCCAAGGTTTTTCTCTCCATTCTGTCACCTTGTTTTGGTTCCTTGCCACTGTTGCCTTGGCTTTTGGCTTGCTTAGTTGGGGACATTTAATATTCAATATTATTGATCTGCCTTACTTAAGGTGAACAATGACGCAATTTTCTTCTAGAAACAAACTTTGTTGTATTATTTTCATGTTATCACTGTGAATCTGCTTTGATACAATCTGTATTGTAAAAAGCGCTATATAAATAAAGGTGACTTGACTTGACTTGAATAAAGTGCTGGTTTAGACCCTACTCTGAAGTAGTAGCTAAATTAGCTCCTCCAAAAGGAGTTCTTAGAACTAAAATTGTTCCTAGTTCCTGCGGTGCGAACACGCCAAAATCCGGGTACTTCCGCCAATAGTTCTAGGAATGATGAAAAGGTTCCTCCGGTGCGAAAGAATTTTCTAAACTCTTTAAATCATCCAGGCTAAATCGACATGTATGTTAGACCCTATACCGGCTAAGCTATTGAAAGAGATGCTTCCAGAGGTCATGTAGAAGATTTTATTATTTAGAAAATAAGTAATTTAGCTATATATTTGTACACTATTATTTCCTTTGTGTGTGTGGGTGACTTTGGTTGGACTTTTGGGGGCTTAGAGAAAGGTCGGAATGCTGATGCAACAAAGAATTCTATTTCAGTATATGTCACATGGTACAAAATATTCTCAAAATATCCATAGGATGTATTACCATCTTTGGAAGATATATGTAAGAAGCTGGCCACTGAGCTGGAGTGATCTCCTGCAGGAGATGCTCAGCTTTGTTGTAAAATAAAGTCTAATATTTCTGGCATCAAAGATCTCTGAGAAGTGATTTCTCAAAAAGATTGAAACCACAACAGTCATAGATCCTCTTCTTAATATTATTAATTCATCTTTGTCATTAGGATCACCAAAAACTTTTAAGCTGGCTATTATTAAACCATTTCTTAAAAAGCCTTTTTTATAATTTTTTTTTTAATTAAAACTAACATCATAAAGTATGATATTTTTTTTTACTTTGAACAATTCTGGAGCTATAATTGACTCTTCTTAGGAGCATATAAAACAAAACAGCTCCTTGGAAAAAAATGAAATGTAACATTGTAGTAGTTATAAACAAAGGTTTATTTTAGTTCAGATTAAAGGGATACTTCACCTCTGGAAAGATGAATGTGTATTTAACCCTCTGGGGTCTTAAGGTGTTTTTGGGGACACCATCATGAATATTTAGTGGTTCGCACCTGAGGAGACAATGGGGCCCGCATACTTAATGAGCCATTCATTCAGGTGTGTGACTGAGCCACAAGAAAGAATGCAAGAGCAATATATATATATATATTCTACCAAATTGGAAGCATCTCATTTATTTATTTATTTTCCACAAATTGTGCTTGCAAATTGTATAATATCCAAGGAAAACATGTCTAGTAATTGTGCAGTTAATTCTCATATTTTCAGTTTTGGAATATGTATCCTCTCCCCAAATTTGTCACTAATAAAACACAATAAAAATTATTTAAAGAAAAGGCTTTTTAGGGATATTTACCTTTTAATAGTTTGTTTACATCTACCTTGTAAATATATATTTTTTATTAAAAAGGTTACAATTACAACAACAATTCAAGTGTAATCTTTCTCTGTAAAAACTAAAGTATACATTTTATCATACATATTTCAAAGTTAAGGATTTGATTGATTATTTGATTACTTTATTTTTTGACAAAACATACTATATTTAACATATGAGCAAAAATTGGCAAACAAAAGCTTATTTGAGGTGGCAGATATTTTACAGTAAAAATGTATAATCTATCCAAAACTAGTGAACGAAATGTTGTCTTTCATATGTCTGTAACATAGGTCTTTCGTTTATATAAGAAATATAAATGTTAATTTGCAGTTTAATACGTTGCTTATACAAATACATTGTATTTCAAGATATTTCAGTCGATTTTTACTCATCTCAGTATAGCAATACAGTTTGCTAAAAGCGGATCATTCATTCACACACAGAAATGCGATTCAAATTTAAACCGTCTTTTTGCGAGTTGTGGTAAACAGCGCATCTCTGCCGTTCATTCATTCACACACAGAAACGCGATTCACTTGAGAATGAAAAAAACTTAGTACAGTATTCTCAGGATCCGTTGCTCCTCGAAATACCAGCACTAACTTGATGTGTTTTCTCAAGCTGATGTGGGAGTTCACAGTTTGCACGGATCGCCTCAGTCATTTGCGTTTGAATAGCGCGGAGTCACATTAAAAATAATTAGCTGAGATGAGAACGACTGACATCTCACTCTTTTCATACAGATTACATAAACTGAGAATATTTGTTTTTTATAAAAAATACTTCATTTAAAAGAAGAGAATTCAAGCTTCATGCCTGTGTGTCTGTATGCCTGTTTCACTGAGTATTCGCTGAGTTATGGTTCATTTTCGGACGCGTTTCAGAATTGACTTCACTGACAGAGAGAAAGCAGAACTCACATCATGTTTATTTTTCTTTATTTGGCAAAAAGCACAACACTTTGTTTTTATTGTGAGTATACACAAAAATAATACACACTTAACAGGATCGATTGATGTATGAAACTGGTTTGTAAAATCAAAGTCAACAGATTATTTGGACTCTCGTTTCAACTGATAAGAAAAAAACCAAGCAAATCACGCCCGCGCGATAGCCGACCTCAGGGGGTTAAAATAGGTCATTTATGTAGAAGAAATGTGAAATTATTTTTGAATTTGGAGCTTTCTAGACTGAGAAAAACCAGAAAATGTATTTTTGGCTTATGTGGATGAAAGACAACAACTCCCAGAATGCACTTGCTTCGCTGCCCTAGGAGGCCATGCCTACCGGTAAGAGAGCGCAGTTGAAAACAACAAGGCTAGGCTACTAGTGAGTCTCCGTGACGAGTTTGCCCGGGATTTCGAGATCGCCCAAAATGTCCGGGATTCGGCTTTTGCGTTCTACAGTCACCATTCATTATGTTTACTGTGGCGAGCAGGACGAGGCTGAGAGGCGCGGGAGAACGGCGCGAGGCCGCTGGCATGATTACTGATGAGCGACACCGGTCTCGTAGGCTCTCTCTCACGGAGGAGCGGGAATTTTCTTAGCAATGTTAAAACGCACATCAACCGATCACTTGTTTAGCGTTCATGTAAACACTACATTCAGATTCACCAATCGAAATGAATTCAGTTAGATTGAAACAAAAGGTGTGCATGTAAACAATGAATGGCGACTGCAGAAAGCAAAAGCAGAATCCCGGACATTTTGGACGATCTCGACGGCCGGACATGTCCGGGAAAAAGAGGATGGTAACCCCTACCTCAGCTTTCTCCTACTACTCAGCTTTCTCCACAGAACAAGAGCCTTCTAGCTTAGCTTCCAAAAAAAGACGGCTGACACTATTGGCGCTTTTCCACTACACAGTACCAGCTCGCCTTGGCTCGGCTCGACTCGACTCGACTCGCCTTTGTTTGGTTTTGCACTGTGTAAAAGTTGTACCTGTACCCGCTTCCAGGTACTTTTTTTCGTACCACCTCCAGCGAGGTTCTAAGCGAGCTGAGGCGATACTAAAATGTGACGTGAAAACACGGCAGACTGCTGATTGGTCAGAGAGAATCGTCACTATTCACTGCGTCATCATTGCACGCGCCAGACGGAGTATCCTGAATAAAAAACAGCGAAAACAAAAACATCCAAAAACAGCATACACTCGATTTCCTCCATTGTCCTGTGTGTGTGGGTAGCCGGTTGTGTGTCGCGTAGAAGATTTAAGTCATGGCAGTTTCCGGCGGGGTAAGCGCGCTCATAATTGAAGCGACGCGCTCATTTTTTCCAGGCGCAGCGAGATGAAAACACCTCAACTTTTCAGAATGCCGCAAGCGCACCGCAGTTCATGTGACAAGAACCAACATATCAACTTCACCCTTTCCGTAACAACATTGAAAGCTCAGTCAACATAAAGGATGGGGGGTGCACCACAAACACTACGGGTGTTTTTCTCTTCTCCGTAAATAAATCTTGTAGCAGAGCTACAGTAGGCGTTTTTCGGTGGTGGAAATCTATTAGCTACTAAAACTTCTTTGTTGTTGTGGAGAGCACAGTGCTTGGTTGCATAGCAACGACAGACGCCACGGGAAAATCGGACCGAATTTTACTATTAATAATAAAAGATAAGCTAATGTGCATTGTATTTGTAAATGTCAGTAATTTATCTTTTTTTGCTTACATGGAGGGGTCACTGATGATGATGGGTTAACACTGTACTTTAGGCTGTAATATGTCATTGTGTTGGCTTTCTGTCAGGCACATATCGTTGTTTCAGTGTTTCTGTCTCCCTGCAGCATGGCTGCATTTAATCTTTAATTTAATATTCATCAATCCTACCTTGTAACTGTTACCTTCATGTTACTGTTATTTGTAACAGAGATTTGTTGAAGGTTTGGCTGAATTTTGGAGAATTTTGAATCTGCTTTGCTGAATATATTAACAGTTTAAATAAAAAAGCTGAATTGTGAGTTTGTGTAACTGAATTTTTAAAGGTCAATACTGCTTAGAAGTGAAAAGAAAACAAGCAAATCCGAAAAATCCGAAAGGGCTAAAAATAAATCCAAAAAAACGGAATTTGGAAAAAAATAAAACGGAATTTGAGAAAAAATAAAACGGATTTCATAGGGCCCTACGTACGTTATACTGCCCTGCAATATGTGCAATGCCAGTCACAAAAAGTTACATTTTGACTGTGCTCTCTGCAGATGTTCATTCACTTCTTTTGTATAAGCTGTTTTTGATTGTGGTATAGGCTACAGCAAACATTTCAAGTCATAACTCTTTATTATTTGGTTGTGAATAGTAACTTTGTATGTTACTAATTATTCAGAATATGCGTAAGTCCACAAGCATTATGTTTGTATGAGAGCTGCTGGTACATAATTCTATATTTTTGAACGAAAACTGTTTGTGAATTTGCTACAGCAAAATGTTTTTTTATGTTTTCTCATTGGAAATAACAAGACTTACCGGGCGCTGTCCGTGGCGATGGTGCTGAATCTGCTGATATCGATGGCTCGAGAATCAATTATTCTCTCGTGCAGGGGCTGTTTATGTGAGAAAGCGGTGTTCTTGATAAAAAAAGCACTTTAGAAATAGTTGAAATTGCATTTACTAGGACTCATGGGATATTATAAAAAATAATCCAAACTATAATAGCCTTGCCTACATATTTTAAAATTGTATCATATATTGCTGCCATAATTTTTTTACATGCTTTCTTCTCTTTCCCATTTTTGTTCGCTGAGGTGGAGCTGCGATGAAATATTGTTCTTGTAAATACTTTCAAGCATTTCAGTAATAAAAGTGTACGTCACGTACGGTGCTCGGCAGTGATCAAAAAGGATTTAAACAGTGGATTTTGAATCTCTTCTTGAAAACGCAGAGATGTGGATTCAGACGGCAATTAAATTACCGTACGACCTGTTTGTCAAAAAACAGTAGGTACTAATTTGGCCAGGGATTTTTACGTGGGTTGGGTAAGAAAAAACTCTGACATTATGGATTCGGACGGCACTAAAATAACCGACCCTGTAAATATTTAAAATACCGTACAAGCCCATGATAAAAAATATTAGCGTCCGAATAGGACTTAACTAGCCTATGCTTTCACTGGCCTTTAAAAGCGCTCTTTAATTAAAATAAATTTATAAAATTGTATTATATATAATAATATAATTAAAATTCTAACAACAATCAGTGTAATGACAAATTTATTCTTTGCATGAAAACACTTGAATTAGCCTAACTGAACACTGTCTGGGTGTATTAAAACTTAAGAATTATATTCACATAGCCCTGCAACAGTGATAAGGTAAAGCTAAGAGTGGTCCAGACCAACCTTCCGAAAGTATGACTTACAGAAGGTATACTTAAATAAGAACGTTTCGGGAAACACGTATTAATGATAAGGTACAGCTTAAGGTGTAACTTAAGAACGACGTAGCGTTAAGAAGGTTTCGGGAAACGCAGCCCAGACCTCTTGGAACTTTAATTGACATAGCGTTGGTAAAGCATACTGAAATTACATCCCTACAAATTTATTAGGCCCTACTGAAAATAAATGTATCGAATTTAAGCAAAGTAGCCTAAATGTTAAGACTGTAAGCCCTTTGCTTTTTTACGTAGCCTATAAAGGACTCTTATAGCCGACTTTGTGTTAATTTAATTTGTAGAGGATTTTTTAACTCAAACATTAACACTGAAATAAATGAAACTAAATTATTGTAATTTAATTCAAACATTGACTTGCTATTAGCTAACATATGCCAGGAAGCAGCATTTGGATTTTGCGTTATGTATGATATTTAAGAATGAAATACAGTAGTCCCGCGTTGTTGTGGTCAGCATAGGTTTCTTTAATGAATGAAATATAAAAATACAAAACATTTCAATAGAAAAATATTAAAAACAATTCAATAGGCCTATTTTACATTTCTACATTCCAGTAGAGCCCCCGTTGCGCTGTACCATCGCCGGCAAAACCTTCTGAAGGTGATCGAAGGTGATTGAAGGTTATTGCACGCTGTTTTTGTCAGGCGATCTCTCCAGAAAGTCACTATGGCCTGAAGAAGCTCGTCTTTGTTCCATGGCTTAGCCTCACGTCTGACGAACTATTTTAGTGCGTGCCAAACCAGTTCGATTGGGTTGAGATCTGGTGATCTGCGGGCAAGGTACGCCATTGAATGTCACACATAGGAAAGAAGACTTTGGAAATATGTACGTTAATATTAATGTTAGTAGGGTCGGTTGTGAGTCGGAAAAAAATATTCGACTTATCGTGTAGTAAAGAGTGGGCATCCACAACAAACTGGGATGGTTCGAGTGGCAAACGTGGACTGCCTGTGAACGTAAGGCACTTTATAACTAATTCAGTTGCCCAGAGATTCCCCCGCATGCTAGCTGTGACGGCAAGCGGATCAAGGACAGGGTGAACGAATTTCTACGCTCCCCGAGGAATACTATTGCTCACCGACGTCTACAATATTAGATATGGTGGTCATCTCCATTTTAAAGTTAGAATTCGTAAAAAAAAAAAAACGTTTTTTTTTTTTTATGTTTACATTTTTTTTTTTTACATATTTACATTTTGCTTGTGTCAAAATGAACAAATTATATTGTAGCTATTTTTGTAGCTAACGAAATTATGTGTCGAAAAAATAAAAAAGTGTTTTTACAAGACCTTGTGCTGTTTTTTGTGTTTATTTATTATTATTATTATTATTATTATTAAGCAGATGTAAATTCAGCCATTCTGTTGGATAAAAATGGTCCCTAATGTAAAATGGAAATGAATGGTAATTTTATTTTATAAATATAAAATATTTAATATAGGCTATAGGAGAAAAAAACAATATGGTGTAGCAATATTTTAGAACTATCAAATCTCTCTGCATTAATAATAAAAAAGTAGCCCATGTTTGTTCGGGATTTGAATCCGTGTCATCTGAATTATTGAAACGTTAGTTATAGCCTACCACTCGGCCACGAATTTGTTTTGTTTTATTTTGTTTGAAATGTATTTTTACATATTCTGCTTTCGTTAATGTTAACCAATTCTGTTGTAGCATAATAGGCCTATATTTTCTCCCTTAAAGTCTGTTTTATTCTCTGCTTTGTTTGTTTATATTTTTACATATTCAATCAGTCTCATTTTTGTTCAAATAATGAAAAAAAAAATTTTTTATTTCTTTTTTTATACAAGATCTTGCGCCATGTTTTTATTATTATTATTTTGTTTATAAACAGATAGGAAACTTACCTTTTAAAATGCCGCAGTTGCTGCTGTTTTGCCCTGTCACTTGCGCCACCCGGTAGTCATTTCGCGAACGACTTTGAAATTCGACTGGTTTATTTTTTCTGCGGCAGTAATTGGCATTGTGCTTGATTATTTATTAAAGAATTCAATTGATAATCATAACAACATGTAAGCCTATTTAATTCTGAATATAACAAAGAATGCTTAAACCGACTAACATCTGTTAGTAACTGCAAGTCCTGAAAATGTTTTAATTTTACGGTAAATTATTTTTATTTATTTCACTGTTATGTTTCAGTTAATAAATCTACAAACACATTAAAATAACACGAAGTAAATGACAAGTAACCTATTGACATAGCCTTTCTAAATTATAGAAAAACTGGGCACACAATGTTAACGTGTGTCTACGTTGTTTAAATTTAATGAATTTGAATTCATTTAACCACAATATTTATCTTGAATTTATCTGTGACCTCAGCTCAGATTACTGCCGCGGCAGATTACGTCATAAAGAGAATAAACTGACACTTTTCAAAGTCTGTGATTACAGCGCCACTCAGCGGTAAAAGGCAGCAAATACACATCCCAATTTTGCTGCCGCGGGAACGGCGGCGGTAAAAGTCTTATTCTGGTTGTCCACCATCTGTACATTTGTTTTATTATTTACATTCATTGTAATTATTATATATATGTTGATGCTTTGGCAACATTGTGTTACACAGTCATGCTAATAAAGCTCATTTGAAATTGAAATTGAGAGAGACAGACAGAGAGAGAGAGAGAGAGAGAGACAGACAGAGAGAGAGAGAGAGAGAGAGAGAGACAGACAGACAGACAGACAGAGAGAGAGAGAGAGAGAGAGAGACAGACAGAGAGAGAGAGACAGACAGAGAGATAGAGAGAGACAGAGAGAGAGACTTACAGACAGAGATAGAGACAGACAGACAGAGATATATATATATATAGAGAGAGAGAGAGAGAGAGAGAGAGGATTAATCAACGTTTATTAAATTTTCAATTATATCTCACACACATTCACAATAATACTATAAAAAATAAAAATAATAAATAAATCACATAAAACATTAATTAAATATTCAAAACCAACTGACCCTCAGAAACCTCACATAAGACATCTTTACAACACCAGATATCACAAAAAACCATTTAATTTTTCACCAGTTTGTAGTACGCAAATTCAATCTTAATTCTTCCACCCACTAGTTTTCTAAACATCATCTCCACATCAGTAGACCCAAGTTGTGTTCCTTCATTTTTCCTTGTTTTCCAGATTGCTAATTTTGCTGTTCCCAACAAATAATTTAATAAGCATGTCATCCTTCTCATAGAATACCTATACTTAACACCTCCAATAAATATTTGATCTGAAAATTCTTCATCAAAATCCTTAAACAAATCTTTAAGAAAATTAAAAAGATCTTGTAATCTTCCACATTTTAAAAATAAATGCTCTAAGTCTTCTTGGTTTCCACAAAATCTACATCCCTCATCCCCATCCATCATCGTCCAAGAGATGTCTGATTTTTACAATCCCATTGCGCTTCAAAACTGCAGATACGCTTACTGAAGACAACAGCCTTGTTTGGATCATTGGATTGAAAAATAATGGTTCTTCCAGAATCCAATGCCCTGTGTCGTCACTACTTCGATCCCCTTTAAAGACTGTTTTCCAGGACTGAAACATTGACTTATAGAAGGGAGTAATCTCTGACAGACTCACCTTCCCCAAGTCCATTATGAACAAATGTTTATCCAACCCGAGCCCACCTGCGTTCTTCAAAATTAATCTTGCAGTATGGGCCCAAGTCAAGTCTTTATGATATAAAAGTCTTTGTGCTGCTTGTATCCTGTAAGAAATCAATCGACTTCTCACATCCACGAGCCCTTGACCTCCTTCATGGACAGGTAAGTAGAGAGCTGCCGCATGGATCCAGTGTGCCCCACTCCAAAAAAAGTACACAAATGTCCTTTGTATTTTACGAGCCAACTCCAGTGGAGGCTCCATAACAGTCATTTTATGCCACAATGTCGAGGCCGCCAAGTTGTTAATGACCAAGACTCGCCCTCTGTACGACAATTGTGGTAATAGCCAGGTCCATTTAGACAATCGGGCTATCACTTTCTCCAGCAATCCCTCCCAGTTTCTCATCTGAAAATTTTCATTTCCTAAAAAAATACCTAATGTTTTTATCCCCTCTCTGCCCCAAAGTAAACCACATGGTAGTTTTGGAGGTCCTACTTCTTCCCAATTACCAATAATAAATCCCTCACTTTTCCCCCAATTCACTCTGGCTGAGGATGCTTTTTCATATTTTCCAATAATTTCCGTTAAAACTTTCACATCATTTTGACTTTTTATAAACACTGTCACATCATCAGCATATGCTGACAGGGATACTTTAAAGGTACTCTTTAAATCTGGAAGTGAAATACCGATTAACTCTTTCCTTAATCTGCACAAAAATGGTTCGATTACTAGACTATACAACTGTCCAGAAAGTGGACAGCCTTGTCTGATACCCCTGGACATCATGATAGGTGCACTCAATCCACCTCCAGCTTTAACCATAATAACTGCATTAGAATACAACAACTTTATATAAGATATAAAATTATCCCCAAACCCGAATTCTTTCAACACATTGAAAAGATATCCATGATCAACTTGGTCAAAAGCTTTCTCTTGGTCAAGCGAAAGAATCCCCAAATTAAGATTATTACTTTGACTAAAATCAATCACATCACGCAATAAAAATAAATTATCCATAATTGTTCTATCTGGTATACAATAAGACTGGTCTCTATGAACTACTACATATAAATATTTTTTAAGTCTATTTGCTAGTACCTTTGAGAATATTTTGTAGTCTAAACATAGCAACGACACTGGTCTCCAGTTTTTCAATAGTCCCAAATCTCCTTTCTTAGGAATTAAAGATAGAACTGCTCTGCAACAACTTGTGGGTAATGTCTTTCTTTCGATGCAATCAATCAGCAGTTCATTTAAATCTTGTCCAAGTAAATCCCAGAAAGCCTGATAGAACTCCACAGGTATACCGTCCACTCCTGGAGATCTTCCAGGGGATAATTGTCTCATTGCATCAGTAAGCTCTTGCAAAGTTATTTGTTCATCCAGCGATTCTCTTTGTTCATCTCTCAACTGAGGTAGATCACAGAGCAATTCATCCACACTTGCAGAGTCACAACTCTGAGCATTATATAATTTAGAATAAAAGTCTATTGTCATTTCTCTCATTTCCAGAGGGTCAGAAGTTATAGTTCCATTCGGACGTCTTAGATGACACAACTGTTTTTGTAAAAAACTTTTCTTTTCCAAATTAAAAAAATAGGCACTAGGAGCATCCATATCTTTGATGGAACAAATTCTTGATCTTATTAATGCTCCTTTTACCTTTTCTTGTAAAAAAGACCCAAGTTCTTCTTTTTTCTTATTTAACCTTTCATTATTTACCGATCCCATATTATTTAACATGTCTTTTTCCAGAGATACAATGTCTCTTTGTAAACTTTTCACTGTTGTTTTCATCATTGCAGTAGTATGTGAAGTATAGTTTTGGCAAAAAATTCTGATGTTAGCTTTACCTACATCCCACCATTGACCAGGATTTTCAAAACTGTCTTTCTTAAGTTTCCACCTATCCCAGAAAACCTTAAACTTTTCACAGAAACTGATATCCTCTAATAATTTGACATTAAAATGCCAAAAATAACAAGGTTTAACCACTTTCTTTAAATTAAAATCAAAAGTAATCATATGGTGATCTGAAAAACCATTAGGCAAAATGGATACATTCATTACCTTATTATTCCAAATCTTCCCCAAATAAAATCTATTTAACCGAGCACCACTAACTTGATTATCTGATGCCTTTAACCATGTATATTGTCTAACTCCTATATTCCTACTTCTCCACAAGTCTATTAAATCGAACTCATTTATCATTTTTAACAATCGAATGCTTGACTGATTATGTGGCTCCTCTCCATTCCTATCAATTATAAAATTAGTTGTGCAATTCCAATCACCCCCAATTATCATGCACACAGTATCATCAATTTTCTGAATAACTGTTCTCAATTCCATAAAAAATACCACACGCTCATGTCCATTATTAGGAGCATATACATTAATTAAAACAAATATATTTCCTTCAGACTCTACTTTAGTTAAAAGTGCTCTACCTTTTACAATTTCCTCTGTTGATAGAATATTTACATTTAGATTTTTGGAAAAAAGAATAGCTACCCCAGCACTTGTGTTTGTACCATGGCTAAGAGCATATTTCCCTTCCCACCACATACCCCACTGAGTCTCATTATCAGTACTTGTATGTGTTTCTTGCAAAAAGACTATATCAACTCCTTTAACAAACTCTGAAATCATGCCTAATTTATTCCGATCTCTACCCCCATTTATATTTAAGGAACCGAATTTTAAAAGTTCCATAGAAAAATGAAAATAGAGAAAAACAAATGTGAATAGACACAAAGCATTAAGTATGAAATTCACCCTGTGCATTTGAGCATCCTATTTTTGCACAGCTCTTTTTTCTTTCCGTAATTTAGCCAACATCTTTTTCAGCCTAAACCTCTTCATAACTAACAACTTTCAGCATTGACACCACTGACCATATGAATTTGTCTATATCCGGGAAAAAATCCTTCACCTCAACAGTTTTTCCAAACGTCAAATCCAAAAAATCATTAATCTCCTGCACCGAATATGTTTCATCAATATTCTGCGACCCAAACTCAGAAACATCCGACACCTCAGACAATGTATCATCCTCCCTCATTTCATAATCCTCACCTTTTTCAACATCATTTAAGCTTTCAGTATTTTCAATACTGATCACTTCGCAAGCAACACTTTCACTTACTTTCTCTACTACCACTGTATGTGTACTGTGTTCCAAGACCTCATGCTCTTGTACCACATTCTCCACTTTTTCTCCTTCATTCTGATTTTGGTCTACACTTACACATGATTCATCATTCTGAACGATACTCTCTTCATGAGGCTGCGTTATTGTATTTTTTACATTAGCGGCAGTTACTCCACTAGGCCCAGCGGCCTCCTCATTAGTTTGAGCTCTATGTGGGCATGTCAACTTTTTGTGCCCAAGTTCCCCACACTCAAAACACTTCAAGCTACCCGTATTAACATAAAGCATATACGATTTTCCTTCATGCACAACTCTGAAAGACACGTCTAACTCTGGCACATTGAGAAACATAAACACTTGTCTCCTAAAAGACATCACATGTTTTAGTGCTTCACTCTTACATCCTAATGGGATCGTTTTAATCGCACTAGCACATTTACCATATTGAACTAATGCACGCTCAATATCCTCATTTCTAATAAACGGGGGGACGTTCGACACATAGACTTTTGTTGTTGGTGTAACAAGCGGTGAAACAATAACAAAATCGCCACCTACCACAATCCCGTTGGCTATCAGGCGGTTCACTAGCTTCTCCTCTTTAACAAAAACCACCACCGCTTTATTCATCCCGGAGGCCGAAGAAATATTGTCATATCCAACCTCCTCTCCGACCGCCAGCAGCACATCCTCCACAGACACACCCTGCGCAGGTACACATCTGACTCCGTGACGCCGCGAAACAGGTGGTTCTCCACCCGCCAGCAACGACGCCATACCGGCGCCTCAGCGAACACCACCAATACGTGGTTTTAATTTCCAAATTTAGCTCTACAAAAATAGTATGTCTCAAATCCCCTTTTAGATTTAAAAAGAAATGAAAAAAACTATCAAACACCTCTCCGTAAACCCCTCACCACCACCCCAAACGCTCCCAGCGTGCACCGGAAGTGAGAGAGAGAGAGAGAGAGACAGACAGACAGAGATAGAGAGAGAGACAGACGCACTTCCTCCTTCACTGTCACAAATACAGTTCAATCAGAGAACTCTACTTTAACAAACTCACTAACGTAATACAGAACTTTACAGCCATGACTGAAGTAGATCAGATAAAGATCCTGCTAGGAGAGGGCCAGACAGCAGCACTGGCTGCCAGATACGTGTGTGTGTGTGCCACAGCCTGAGAGACAGCAGGTGAATGTATGTGTAATGTGTGTGTCTGACCTCAGTGTGTTTCCCTACTGTCCACCACAGTGACCCTCAGTGATATGTGTGTGTGTGTATATGTTAAAACACTGTGGTATAAAATGTTCCGATATTATAATTTGTATATATGTTAAAACACTGTGGTGTAAAATGTTCACAGATATTATAATTTGTTACACTGTTAATTTGTACAATTAATTTAAGTAGTACATTTAGATTTAAGTTATGTTGTAATATTTTATTATTTTGATTTTGACTTTTTACAAGCTTTGGCAATATTGTAATATGTACAGTCATGCCAATAAAGCATTTTTGAATTGAATTGAGAGACAGACAGAGAGATAGAGAGAGACAGAGAGAGAGACATACAGAGATAGAGACAGACAGACAGATATATATAGAGAGAGAGAGAGAGAGAGAGAGAGAGAGAGAGAGAGAGAGAGAGAGAGAGAGAGAGAGAGAGAGAGAGAATTAAAACCGACACAGGCAGCCAGCTACTCTAGTTACTACTCTGTCTCAGCCTCTAGCCTACCATAACACAGAGTAAGAAGTACAGACACATAAAACACATCATACACTAAAATATGTCTTACTTTGAGAGGTCATGTGTGGAAGGCCTGGATGGGATAGAGGGGTTTCACGACACTGCGGCATGTTTGTGTTCACAGACACTTGAAACAGATTAAAAAGATTAAAACAAAGATTAATGATTCTTTCAGGTAATCAGTGTCAGATTCAGTCAGAATGACCGTATGAATGGCAGCCAGCTACTCTAGTGACAACCAAGTGCTATCTCTGTCTCAGCCTAGTAGAAACATTGTCTTTAATCTAAAGATACCTGCTAGCTAGCCACCATGCTCTCGGGTCAAACTAACTTGACTGTATGTAGTTTTAGACTAAGCAAGAGAACAGACTAGATGACTAGACTAGACTGGACTGGTCATGTAACCGCACTGAGTGTCTGTGTGTGACACAGCTTTAATTGCTTACAAAGTTGTTTTACAGACTTTGTTCTGTGTCTGCGTGTTAATTAACTTACATTCAGGAGAGCACATCCCTTCATCACTGGCTGTGTCTTGCTGCCAATCATCTTGTGGCACTAGGAAATACAGAAAAAGGCACAGAAGAACAGCATCACCCAGGTCCAACTAACAGAGCTAAACGAGTGACCCCACAGCAGTGGTTCTTAAACTTTTTCTGTCATTTTTGTCATTCCCCATTTTGTAAAGGACTGTGCTGTGTATTTTGTGTGTGTGTGTGCGTGTCTCAGTGTGTTCTCCGTCTGCATGCTAAATAGCTTACGTTCAAGAGAGCCCAGCCCTTCATTTTCGGCTTCCTGCTGCCAATTAACGGTTGTCACTATGAAATGATAAAATTAGATGGTGAAACTGCCAAACAGGAAGTAGGCTTTTTGCTCTCAAACTTTTCAAGTGCGCTTATAGCCACAAGTTTAAAGACCCAATGCATCACATATTTAATGGAAACTTACATTCAGTAAGAAGAAGGTTCTCATTCACTGATGTAATCACTTAAATGGAAAAACACATTAATGCTGGTTACACACAGTTCGGTTTCTGCTTTCCTTGTATATTGGTGCAGGTTTCCTCCTGCTGACTGGCCTCAAATGGCCCAGATCCAGCTTGATTTTAAAATCTGGCCATAATTAATTTGCTATTGAATTACTCTGAAATGTATACTTTTACTATAGATACTATAGATGTTCTGAGTATAAGTGCAGTATCATACATCAGATGTAAAATATCTTACTATCGTTAGTCCTCTGGAAGAGGGTGGCGTGGAGGCTGCTGCAAAGCACACAGGCCTTCGTTATTATCCGGTGTCACTAGAAAATACAGAAAAACTAAATTATTGGAGTGAACAGTAAGCCAAGTTTATCACAATTAGATAAACTAATGTCAGTGGGCTGAGTAATTGCCACACATTTCTATCAGCAGCAACTCATCTTAACCCAGGTCAAAATAGCAGAGCTAACCCAGTGTCACTCTACATCAGTGGTTCTCAAACTTTTTCTGTCATTCCCCACTTTGCATAGAACTGTGCTGTGCTCTCTGTGTCTTTGTGTGTGAGTTTGCGAGTGCGTGTGTTAGTGTGTGTGTCAGTGTGTTCTTGGTCTGCGTCTTAAATAGCTTACAGTCAGGAAAGCCTTCAGTCCTCCAGTCCCGGCGCCTCTGATCGAATATTAACTGCGGTCTCTTGGAAAGACAGAAAACCTTGGCTTACTGATCACACTACTAATATAAACTCAAAAATCATATCTGGAACATCAAACTATGGTATGCGCTGTGGACCTGTGCAGTACACTGTGTCTGCTTGAGTTTGGGACCTGATGCATTTTACTATAGAGGGGACACTTACCTTCACTATACGATGATGTGGGATGGGCTGGAAAAGTTAAACGAGGGGTGGGAGGGTGGGTCAGCTTTCTTCTTACTGACACTTCAGGAAGATTAAAAGAGGTTAAAACTGAAAGATCAAAAGGCACATCAACCATAAGATTTGATATTCGTTGTATGAGAAGTGCAGCATTATACACATAAAATATCTTACTAGGCTTGCTCCTTTGATGGAAACTTGGGTGGGCTAGAGAAGGCTGCTCCCTGTTTGTCACTGTCAAGGCCATTTAAAAAAACAAGGATTATTAGGGGAGGGGAGGGGAGGGGAGGGGAGGGGAGGGGAGGGGAGGGGAGGGGGAGGAGTTTTTTTTTTGGAAGGTTTGTTGTGCGTTTTCTTCTTCTTCTTTGCCTGTGATGTTTGTGGTGCATTTTGGGTGTCTGATGAAGGGAACGATGCAGGGGATGATGGTGGTGATGGTGATGGTGATCTAAGTTGCGATGGTCTGTAAATGAAAAGTTCTTACAAAGATTAGTTTTCATATTGATCACATCGAACAGAGAGAAATATGACTTGGGTGACACTCTATTTGTGATTACAAAGAGGATGATCAAAAAGTCAAACAACATATGATGCTCACTTTCTCCGCTGGCGAACTACTGGCACCTCCTCTTTGTCTGTATTCAGATCAGAGGTTTGGCAGGACAGGCCCCACCTCTTACTGAGACTTTCAAAGCAGTCTGTAGGCAATGTTTAGTACTGTATGTTACCAATTAATTCTATATCACAACATCAATATAGAAAGTACAATGAGTAACATCAGAACATAGAACACCACTACATGATTAGTGCTAAGTTAATCTCTTCAGTTTTAGTCTAGGCTTATAGCCTCAGTAAAACGAGTTTTCTGGGATAAAGCGAACCTTCCTTCATCAGTGAATTTTGACGAGACATAACGACTGTGATCATAGTGTGCTAACGTGATGAAAGCGCAATGTTCACACTAGTATAATATTACCATAACTTGCAAACGATCTACAACTAATCGTTAATTTTAAACCCTGCCTAAAGGACAAAGGCAACTTTCCACCAGTTTTTTTTTTTTTTTTTTGGAAGATATTTTTACTGATGGGCTGAACAAAAATCAAAAGTTCACAGAAGCAGCTTCTTCTCATGTATGAGTATATGACAATAAAACATGAAACTTGAAAATATATGTGTCTGCACTTCTTGAACATACATAGCAGTAAAACAAGTGCATGAAATAGATAAGTGCACCACAAAGTACTCAGAACTGCTGAGAGACAACAATACATAACAAATCTATGACTAGCTTAACCGACTAGCACAACTACAACACAGAAGACTACAGTAGGCCTAAGAAGAAAAGCTGTAACTATAGTCTCCCTCTATTTGAGGGATGAAGATGAAGAGTCAACTTTTATTCTAAGTAGAGCAATATTATTTGGATTTTAGACACATTTCATATACAACCACATACAGCAAAGGGGGGCTCACCCATAGCGCAATCAAGGCTAGGAACGCCACTGATTATAACAGAAACAGTTGGGTCACTCAAAGACAACCTGCTGACCCATGGCAACATGTTGAAATGATTTAAACTGGACTTAGTGCACATGTAACAGGGGCATAGCAACAAACTGTTGTCCATGAGGAATTACATAAAGCTTCTCCTCTACTTGTCCAACATTACACAGCTGTGTCGAGTTTGACAGACTGTCCATCAAATACACACCAAACACTGTTGAGGGTTCAGGGTACTCAAAAAAACTTGATTGCTGGGCAAAGGTTGAGTAGAGTAGGTAAATGTCCTTGTTGTCTGAAATGATATTCCTAATTTTGGCCACTTTACCCCCTATACTGACATAGCAGTTCGCCCTGTCTAATTTCAGTGTGAATTGCTCTGTTTTGTACACCGAGTACTGAACAGCATCAGGAAACATGGCTGGCAGTGGTCCATTTACATGTTCCCTTCTCAGGCCCAAGCCTACCACCTGTGGCACTGGGGTGGTACCCCTCTCGAGGACCCGCTTCACTACCTGGGAGCAGGGAGATTGTGGCTTTCGAACCATTTTCTTTAGAGTCTTCATGAAATTCTCAAACTTAAACGCACTGAAACAATCCAGTGTTCCATGCACCTTGGCATCTTGGGCAAGGTGCACAAGATTGTGTACATTGTAAGAAATTTAGGTATCACCATACATCTTCCTGAAGTGCTGCACAAAGAGAACAAGGGCATTGTTTGCATAGTCTGTGTAGGTGCCAAACAGCTTTTTACTAGAGAGGATCAATATTCCCACAAAAAAAAAGCAGGAAGTGCTTGTAAGCTGCTGCATGCAGAAAGGACTTCAGGAGCACAGGCCCAGTGTAAAGCAGGAGCTGCCGGAACTCGGACGCCTTCCACCTGTCTATCTCTTTCAGTGTTCTTGGCCGCTGGTTAAATTCTACTGGTGTGTATATCCTTGCGTTCTCTAATTGTTCAGAGAGCATATTCACCTGTCCACTTGAGAGCCTACATGACAATGGACCTTTAAGCCAGAGGTAAACTAGACGCCCCATGACTCCCAAGCAGACAAGGTGCATGAAGTCCAGAGGGAAACCACTGACCAAGCCTAAAGAGGTGGCAAGAAGGGGTGAGGACCCAAGGTGATGAGCTTCATCAGTCATGTCGATGAAGTCTTCATCTCGTCGGAGGGGTGCATCAGTGATGGGGAAAACAACACGTTTAGGGATGGGGCCGATCCGATCCAGTATCGGTATCGGGATCCGATACCAGCGTAATTCACGTATCGGATTTTCCCGATCCAACCTGCGGAGATATCCGATATCCATGAGTAATGTCTGCGCTTTAACGTTGTCTGCTGAAATGACTCCAAAAGTGATTCCCGCCGGCTAGTCTGCTAGCTGGCTGCAAACTGCGGAATAGATTTCCTAAACGGAGGCGCGGCTCAATGAGACAGAGTTATGAGACACGCTCCAGCTCAGGAAATCCATTCCGCAGTTTGCGGCTAGCCAACAACGTCCGCTGTGTGGAAATACTTCACACTGGAAACACCGCAGAGCAAGACAGCAAAATGCAATGTTTGCGAAGCCGTAATTCAGAGCTCTTTGAAGCTCCCTCGCGTCGTACAACACAACGAACGCAATCAAACATTTACAAAAACACCACGTTACTGTGCGTTCACACCAAACGCGAATAGCGCGTCAAATTCGCGTCTACCGCGTCTAGTTGGACGCTTTAATATTTTGAATCCATTCGCGCGTCCAGAGAAAAATTGACGCGCATAAAAAACAAAAGTTTGAAGCGAAATTGACGCGCGTCTGAGGCAAAATCCGCTTGTCTGTTTGCAAGATGCTGATGTTGATCGAGCATTCATCGAGAGAGTTAACGTTACCGCATAGGAACGAGGATCACCCTTCAGATAGTGTGTGTGTAAGATGTTTACACTTGCACTTTTCTTATATTTCAACACTCAAGTATTTGACATTTTGGGAATGTAATAAATATTGACATGACAATAAATTTGAAGCCCTTACAGTTGCATATTTGTTTTCAGAATGGGATTTTTCCTGTTAACAGGATTTCCTGTTTTTCTGACTTCCTTTTCTGACCTTATACTTACCTCAAGTTGCCTTTTGGGATATACATGCATACATACGTACATATCATACTTGCCTGTTGAGAGAAGTTTATTTCAGCATCATATAAAATAAACAATAATGATAATAATAATATTAAAGCAAACACAGCTCTGGTATCGGAATAGTATCGGTATCGGCCGATATCCAAATTCAGGTATCGGGATCGGATCGGAAGTGAAAAAATGTGGATTGGTGCATCCCTAAACACGGTTATTCAAGTATTCACCTTCTTGGGTGCACTTTTCACACGCCGAATAACCAGTGTGGCCTTTAACACACTTCAAGAACGCACGTGCTGGTGCATCACAAACCATGGCCTCCAACTTAAAGAGACAATTGAATTTCTTTGAAGAAGAAGCCCTTCTCCAAATTGTTGGTGTCCTCAAAAAAATCCTCCATGTACTCATAAAGTTCAGGTTTCCCATTTCCAGCAAAAAGGGCAATCACAAATGGCTTATGGTTGGGGAGGTTTTGGACAAACCCAAGTATTGGCCAAAATTGAGTTGATGAACTTCTAAACAATGGCAAGCCATCGACATTGATCTGAATTTAAGGCACATTCCACTGGTCAAGTTACTGCGATATGCCTCTAGGGTCGACCTCATCGACGGCAGGATCCCAAAGTAGTGATATGTCCCGCCAGCCTTCTCTTGGAGAGCCATTACTTCAGATCGTGTGGTCTTCAAAAGAGTACGAGCATCTAATGGCAGCGATGGGTGATGGCACTTCAGAATTCACAATAATTTGTTCAAAGCACTGTGTGTAACATTTTCTTCGATTGCCCATGTTGTCAATTTATCTTCTAAATCATTTATCTTTGTTTCACTCTCAGAATCAGAATCAGAATCAGAATCAAAGATCAAATACTCGTCATCAGACAAAATTGCCTCTAAATCTATCTCTTCAACATCACATGGATAACCTTCAATGACTCCATCTTCATCAATGACTCCATCTTCTTCAATGACTCCATCTTCTTCAATGACTCCATCTTCTTCAATGACATTATCTCCATCCAGAACATCAAATTCAGACTGAATGGAATCCAATTGCTCTTTTACTCTTGCCCTGGATTTACGTTTCCATGTCCAGTATGATGGTTCACTTGCCATGCTTCAGATATAAAAAGAAAACAAAACAAAAAGAAAGAAAACAAAAAGAGAAGAAATCAGAATCATGCTCCCAAGTCTGAATCACGCCACAAGTCTTGCTGGAGTTTGATTCAATTCAACTTCTGGACTTCAAGACTCTTTTACACAGTCATAAACTCTAAGAACACAGGAGCAGCAAACAGGATAATGGTAATTCATTCACTTAGTTTACCGAACATCTAGCTGTGTCCACAACAGTAACGCATCATTATGAGCAGTTGTCTACACCATTTTGCGCAGTGACGATGGCACTACCACCTGCAAGACAGGTTCATCAGAAAGTCCACTGCCCAGTGGGCATTTACACATTAGGACACCATCTCTAACCACATAACCATGCATGATATCACAGGTTTCAATGTAAATTACTTAGGCAAATAAAGGCAGCTTGTTGCGCATCACTAGCCGCGTTTCCACTGTCGGGCCAGGGCCGGGCCGTGCTAGTGCGTGCCAGGGCCAGTCGCGTTTCCACTGTCACTTCCGGGGCTTGATCGGGGCTTACTCGGGGCCAGCGGCCAGGATTTCTGGCCCGTCGAATACCTTGGGCCAGAGCGGGCCAGCTCGGGCTAGAGGAGTGGTTACGAACAGAGGCGGAGTTCACCTGAGTCGGGAGACGGCAGCGCCGGATGATTCTGTCAGCATTAAAGACTTTTAAAATAATTTAACTCGCGTTCATGTCGCGTTTGTGATGCAAAAGACTATGCGCGCTAACCATTACCATAGTAAACATAGTAAACGCTTGAAGATACGCATAGTAAAAAAACATACTCTTGAAGAAATCAGACCAATCATAAAGGCTATCTCAGTCATGTTTTTATTTTATCTGTCAGTAGCCTACGTCTCGTCTCTTTATACCGGACTATCATAAAATAAAGCAACTTTTTTTTCGGGAGCTTCCTCTGTTTCTCTGACTGAAAATATCTGTATGGGAGTCGAGAGAGTGCTAAAGCTCCTCAGGTCTTATTTTTGGTGGCATATATTTGTAGAAATTATCATTCTTTCTAAATGTGATGTAAATATGTCCTGTAACTACCAGATAAACAGTAACAGACGCGACTGAAGAAGTAAGTGTGTCCTCTTTCTTTTGTGAAATAGACCTAACGGTAATTTATTTCTGAGTGACTAATGTGCAATTTTGACAAATTAATTCATTATGATCAATGTATCACTTTTTATTGTAAACCTGTGGTAAAACATCGATGCTTGGGTTTTAAATATTCAAGTAAACAACAAAGATGCCAGCAAACGCCCGCTTTTATCATGTTTGTTTTCAACGCTGTTTCCAGTGATTTCTGATTCGTTTTCTGATAAAACTTCTATTTGTTGGTGAATGGGTTAGTGTGACGTTGTTCCAGAGAGGCGTGTTACGGGCGTGTTTTAGTGAAGCGCTGTGGAGCTTCTGGCACGACAGTGGAAACGGAGGCCTGGTGCTATTAGCCCGAGGCTATCAGCCCGGCACGGCCCGTTTAAAGCCCTGGCCCGGCCCTGGCCCGACAGTGGAAACGCAGGCCTGGTGCTATTAGCCCGAGGCTATCAGCCCGGCACGGCCCGTTTAAAGCCCTGGCCCGGCCCTGGCCCGACAGTGGAAACGCGGCTAATCAGCTGTTTTCGCAGGATCGAAAGCTGGATGACAACGAAAAGTGATCCCCAAAACGAGCAAGAGCGAAGCTCTCAAATGACGTCAACCAGCCACTTTTAAAGGGGCAGGCTGTCGTAATGTCCAATTGAATCACCACACCAATCAGCTGCACCAATCGGCCTACAAGACACACAACCAACAAGGGAACAGAAACAAAGAATACACAGAAACGACCCTCAGGGTCGTAACAGTCACCATACTAGTCACCAACAACTTAGGCAGCAGTGTGCATAGCAGAGCACATCACAAACCAGCAAATGTATGCTTGTGTTCGTCAGGATGACGTCAGATCTGGTTCGCGTGGATGCGTGCGTTAACGTATGTGATTACAAAATAATATTATGCAAGTAAAACGTTTTGACATAAACGCAACTTTATACTGATATCGCTAGACAGCATTTCACCTCGACGAGAAATCCTGTGACGCTTTAATACCATAGACTGTAAAAAAATATGGACGTAGTGTCCGTGACGTCACCCGTAGGTTTCTGAAGAGCATTTTTGAAGCCTAAAGTGGGCGGAGTCGGCCGTCGCCATCTTGGCCTCGCGTCACCTTGCGTCACTCTCGGATAACAGAAAATGGGCAAAGAGGCGGGGAGTGGGTGAAGCTGGAGGAGCCTGGCTATGAAACCACGCTCGCGGCTCACCGCTCGACGTGATCGAGTTAGCTCAGGCTTGGGAGGTAATGCTATAGTATATGCTACTGAAAGTACCCTATGGAAAGTACTAAGTCTGAGACTGCACAGGGCCTCGCGCTAAAGTGACAGTTGATGATGTAAAGCCAATGAAAAGTTCCTGTTTTTGCCCTTCGAAATATTATTAAAAGACATGGCTACAAGTGAGACTGTGTATCGTGATTCTGTACTATTCTGCTAGTTGAAAATGTATTATGCAGTAACTTAACTATTATTCTGAGAGAGTGTGTCTGACAGTGATTTATGTGCATAACAGTTACATGTCAGTCATTCTTTTTTTATAGTCTATGGTCCGTCAGCGCGGAATCGCTCGTCAAGTTCGTAGAGAGCTTATTCAGTCCATTTTAAATTCTGATTTTGGCCGCCTCTCAAATGGGTTAAACCATAGATATATTACCTATGAAGTTCAAGTAAATGCGCTAGAAAATCCGCGCTCATTCAAGGATGTGCATTTATTGCATGGACGGAGAAAGCGGCGACACCTGCAGGATTTCATCTGACGGTACATAAACATATTATAATCTATCTGTTCCGTGAGAGCAGAACAAACGAGCCTTTATATCTATAGACGTTTTTAAATCTGAAAACTCCAAAAACCAACGAAATTGTCAGACATCCATTAGTGCATGTTCACAGAGGAAAACAACTGAAATACAGCGCTGGTTGTTCTCTCGAACGATACTCGACGACAACAACGGAATCCTAAGCCGTGGGCGAAGTAATGGGTGTATTAAATTGTATGAAATAATCCCGAAAAAAGCACAAACACTGCAGAGATGGCAAGTTCAGCAGCTAAAATTTGCTGAGGTGAAGTGAGTAGTGACGCGGCTAACAGCAAACAAACGGCTAGCATTGACATCAGCGGCAATCCACCTGTCACTCAAAAGTGGACACACCCTTAATTATGCAGAACTTTAAATATTAATCAACTAAACGGATGAATTATAAAAAAATTCACTCCCCTCACAGTTGTTATGAAGGGCAAAATTAGCTGTATAGACCAAAGCCACATAGAGATCCAGGCTGTAAACATGTTTTTTTCTGCTGTAAAGTTGGTAATTTTAACATGGGGGAGATACAGATTTGACTCACTTCTGCAGCCAGCCTCAAGCGGCCAGTCAATGAATTGCAGTTTAACTCACTTCCGTGTTGGTTTCAAGAGAGAGACGGGGAGGTTGCCGCTTGTTTAATACACTCCTGATATTTACATAACTGGCATAGCCTACTGATTTGAAACGGAATGCCAGGAGGGCTGCGATTTTCGAATAATAATCGAATAGATCCCAGCGATTTTCGAATATTATTTTTGCTTGAAATGCCCATCCCTATTAGAGACATGCAGAGGCTAACATTCACATGTTAACAATAGGCTATTTACCGGGCCCTGTTCTGTTTCAGGTATGTCTAGGTGGGCCATGGGGGAGAAAAGGTTGAGAACCCCTGGTTTAGGCTAAATAATTGTGATTTCAATTTTGACCTAAATTATGGTTATTATTCCATTATTGAGCAGCACAGCAATGAAAACAGCAACAGCACAGCTGAGGTGCACAATACATCCAGTAAAAACAATAGCTGTTGGGAGTAACTGTACATTGCTGTGAAACAGACACACATAGTAAATGTAGGGAACAAACAGGGATATACATTTTGATTAAATAATGGATTGATGAAGCAGTGGATTTCAGTATGTAAGGTAATGTTTGAGTAGTAGGCTAGTTAGATCCTACTAGTTAGACCCATCTGCTCATATATTGTGTTCCTGATGACAAACTTCACATGACTGAGAGCAAAGTGAACTTCAGCTAAGAACCAAATTATAGATTAAATGTTAGGGTGATGATGGTCACTGTGTACCTGTGTTGGAGCTGTAAACTGGACAGGATCTGGAATATGAGTGGGGCTGAACATTGCCTGTGGAACAGATAATCATATTATATGTAGGGAGCATTAGTTTATAGACAATTTGAGGACCCTTTAATCAATATGTATTAGACCAGGTTGTGATCTAATATGTAACCACTGGTCCCTCAGATTCAAAAGAAAACCAGCCATCACCTCTGCTATGACTCTCCCTGCTATGGCCAGCGAAGTGGCAAGCTAATTATGCTAAAACACATCCCGTTAAAGCCTTTTCTAACCACAACAGACGTCATAGGATACAATATCTGATTTAAAACACTTCTAAAATGAGTTTGAGTAGTAGGCTAGTTAGATCCATCTGCTCATATATTGTGTTCCTGATGACAAACTTCACATGACTGAGACCAAAGTGAACTTCAGCTAAGAACCAAATTATAGATTAAATGTTAGGGTGATGAATGGTCACTGTGTACCTGTGTTGGAGCTGTAAACTGGACAGGATCTGGAATATGAGTGGGGCTGAACATTGCCTGTGGAACAGATAATCATATTATATGTAGGGAGCATTAGTTTATAGTAGGGCTGGGCGATAAAACGATAACGATAATTATCGCGATATAATTTTTCTTGATAAAACGATATCAAGAGGTCGATAAATGTTCGATAATGTTTATGCGCCAAAAGCAGAACGAAACTCATTTGAACCGTGAATTTATCTGCTCGGCTCAAAGTCCAAACCGCAGCGCGAGCTCACTAGAGCAGATGGGTTTACTCTGATCGGCCTCGGTTACGAGATCCAGTGAGAAGCGCTTGAATTCAGCGAGGGACACAAATGTCTCTGATTTAAACCAGTTTAAAGGCAGATGAAACAACACTGACAAACAGGAGAAACACTGTGCGCAACGATACAGTCAGAAGGCTTTTCCGTCTACAAATTCCCATCATTTACCATGGATTTACTGTAACGATAGCCTAGTAATATTAACTGCACCATGAAATGTGGGATATACATATTGAATTGTATTATATTATTAATGTAGACAATGTATTGTTTATTTATTGTTTAGCGCTGTATTAAATTGTCTACTTGGACTATTTAATACAGCGCTCGTTTGTGCAGGCGCGCCTATGCCTCTGCGAGATAAAAATGAAACGATACCCAACCCTAATGGTGAGATAGCGCTGATTAAATATTTAAAATGGATTTTGATTTAAGATTGGATTTTACAAGATGTAAATGAAACAATTATCACTCAGTACAAGCACAAATAACACTGCTGGATTTCATCGTCATGATAACGTGGATCTAACGTTGATATGGAGTGAAATTAAATGTGTGTGTGGCATCAATACTTATTATCGTTCTTGTCACATTTACTTTCTTCAATCTGATTTCAGTTCACTACCTCACCATCTGTGTCACCAATTCCCCTTAATTATCTCCAGAATGTGCGTACGCATGGGTCAGAGTCTACTTACAGGTGCGCACAATCAAGTTTTTTTTATAGATCACAACCTTCGTGTGGGAAGTGGCATACGCACATAGGCGTAATTTGCGGGTGGGACGGGTGGGACATGTCCCCACCACTTTTTGCTAAGGTCGATATTGTCCCCACCACTTTTGAAATATCTCGCGGCACGAATGTACCAATACAAATAAATAAAACATCTCCAGTTAACTAGCAGAGCATTCATTTAGTTCGTTTGTAAGAGGCGATCTAGCATTGAAATGTGTTGTTTTTGAAATCAAGTGATCAAAGTGCTCGTTGTCGCTGCGAGCAGATGCAGATACAGACACAGGCATGGATACTGTGTTCTCTTGTGGCTCGCGCACAGTCATCACTCGGACGCGTGCTTCAATCCGTTGTGGAGACTCTCTATTCGTTCCGGTGAAATTACAAAACAAAATGCATACAAAAGTATGATTGCCTGATATACAACCACTGATAAACATAATGGGTTTTAATGAGAAAAAAAATATATATATACGAGTGCGGATTAGAACCCACAACCTCTGACACGCTTGGCAAAAGCTCTACCACTGGACCATTTCAATATACATATTTTTCTAACGGATTTACCCACACCAACATATATCAAACCTCATTAAACGACAAATTAAACCCATGCACTATTTCAATCGATTGCTGGACATGTTATTGTACATACATCGATTTATGATTTAGCATTCATAAATCCCTCCCCCCCCCCCCCCCCCCCCCGTTTTTTTTTTTTTTTTTTAAACCCGTCCCACCCACTTTTTAAAACAAAGTTACGCCACTGCATACGCATGTTTTCAGCCCCGTCTTCTTAGGATGCCAATAAGGCCATCCTTAAAAATATTCTTGTTTGCCGTAACCCGACCGACCCTGTCAATTTAGTACCGACCCAATTATTTTATTTTTTTCCCTTTTAGTCCGACCGACTTGCCGGTTGTAAACTTGCGATTTTTTTTAACTCTTCAAACAACTAATACAAATGCAATAAAATGATATTAGTTATTAAGTATTGTGAATATAAATTGCCTAGACCTACATACAAACATAAGCTACGTTCTTTCTTTTAAATAAAAACCCGTGGCGCGTCATCTATGATTTCGTTTACACCATTGGTTAACGCATGTCACACTACGGCTTGAAGGCTAAGTTCGCTTCGTTTCATTCACTGTCAATGGTTCGCGCTTGGTAATGATGGCTGCGGCTTTATCAAATTACTCTAAAGATTATTTCATTTTTATATGTTGTTGAATATGGTTTATTAAAAGATAAACATGTGAGAGCGTGTTATAGGCTATATGTAATGTTATAGTCAGATATGACGACGCTACTGCAACACGCATCACCGCAGATGAGCAGCTGAGCATCTGAGCATCATCAAGCCAACGTGCAAACTATCGCAAATCAAAGTGAAAGTAAGTCGCTGACGCTTAACACACAATCATCTTTATTAAATGTAAAGAAACGAAATGATCTTACCAGGGCTGTTTCCGCTTTCTCTCATTGCGGGCTTTGATTCAGAAATTTTAGCTGATGATCAATAAAATAATGCATCTCATAACTATTGCTTTCGGTGACGTGCACTCCATTAAATCTGCATATAGCGGGAATTGAAGATCGGATTTATATCCGCAAAAAAATACATGTAAGTTAACCAGGTGTAAATGGAATCGTTTTGATAAATCAGACAGCAATCCGATCTGAGAAAACGCATGAAGTGGCCTGGTGTAAACAGCCCCTAGACATCGGTGAAAAACTAAATGCATTGTCAATGTAACACATTAACATGTTTTTTTTCATATAGGTATTACATTGCATGTTAATGCAATTAACTGTCATTTTGTGAATTCTAAAGTCAATTTAATTTATTTGTTTCCCTCTGAAAATCCACTTTAGTTGATATCTAGTGGCTTCTTTCTTGATTCTGACCCAGTCAGTGACGTCACGATATGCAAATTAGTTTAAATTCATACCTATGTAATCATCATCTTCATTGAATCTTGAAAAAAAAATATATAGACCTACCTACCGACCCTTTTTTTCTTTTTTTTTTGCTGTTACTGCAAACCAAAATATTTTTAAGGATGGCCTAATCAAGACAAGCAAACAGGGGAAAGTTATTACATACGTGTCTATCAATATATATGTGCAAAATAACTTTAACTAGATTAATTAAAGATAGTGTTTCCCATTTAGGGCTGGGTCGATACAACGATAACGATATCTATCAATGATAGCCTATTTTTATCAATAACGATTGAAAAATGTCCGATATAGTGCTCAAAAGTCGACAATTGGGAATTTACATCATTAAAAGAAGTCTTTGAGAAGTTTTTAGTTGTCTTTGAGGTTAATTAAAACACATACTTTACTGTACAAAGGCAAAGATGTTGTGTAAAATGGCTCTGAAAAGAGCCTTTGGGGTGTATGTAGCTCCTGTTGAGAAAAAGAAGAAACATGAAAAGGAGACAAATATATTGCAAATGCCTTTGTGAATTAATATGCACTCAGTTTTAATTTATCTTTATTGACTAAAACAGTATGTTAAGAACATGGCAAATCAGAACTGTAGGATGACTTCTAGATTGATCACTTACAAAAATCAGATGAAAATCGATCACTGAAAAAAACAGAAAAGACAATTATTCTATTTTGTTTAAATTACAAAGGTTAATAAAGTCTCTATTTTATGAATAGGTGTGTGTCCAAAAAAACACTTACTTCACTTAACTATCACTTTACTACTTCATAAATCATAACCACTTCTTTGTCTGACTACAGTGGCTACGTAGCCTGGCAAGCCAGACCTACATCAAGATGTTAGGTCTGGAAACTCACCATAGACACGCTCACTCCGAGGGGCGGGATAAACGGCTGTCTTTCAAATTCCCTCTGCACGCAATAGGACAGCGCTTCAACCAACCAGAGCGTTTTCCCAACAGCGGAGCTTAGTTGATAGATTCAACTTTTGCCATATCTGGCCAAAACGACGAACACATCTTCCTTTTTTTAAGAATGACTTAAGTGCCGTTCTTTGCTCTTTTCTCAAAGAAAAACTTAACTCCAAGTCCTCCAGAGTCGCGGCCAAAGCCGATTCGAAAGACCGTTGTTCTCCATCAGCAACTGCCGTCATTCTGTTTTCAAGTGGCAGCCGTCGCAACTCTGTCGTCACATGTTAAGCCCGCCCCCGCCTACTCTATACACGACGTGATTGGCCTGACCCAATTTAGGTTTTTGCAGCTAGAAGGTCTATTGAGAGTTGCTAGACCCACCTGGCTGCGAAATACATTTTGCTGCCGCTAGGGTGCGTCTAGATTTCTAGGCTAGTGGCTACGCGCTTGTACTAAACTGAGCTCTTTGATTGACAGGTCTACTTTTAACGTTACCATAGAAGCGCACAAAAAAAGAGCTGCCTTTAATTTTAAGTATGTCACTTAGACAAAATCATTAAAAAATGCCTTCAGAGTGTAAGGGGTTAATATTATAAAAGGACAGATGTGTGGAAAAAAGACAGTCCGTCAATTTTATGACCGTTTATTAGTTTAACCTGGCTGTTTACCGAACGATTCTCCTCAGACTGAAAGAGAAAAACGAGTTCCTCGTCTCATGTCTAAAAATACTGTCTAAAATAACTCACTGAAAATATTTAATACGCGAACATATTAACAGTCAGTTAATAATAACAAACCAAGTCAACAGTTAGTTAAAACAACTAACCAAGTCTAAAAACACGTAACGTTAGCTGCTAATAACGTTAGTTAGGCTAATCCTCCGGCGCCAAATTCTACAGTACTAACTCTGATAGAAAATCAGCAAATTCTTTGATAAAGTCTGTATGGTGCCCTGGTGTCCTGTATACAGTAGCCAGCACAAATCTCAAACGTGATTTATCATTTACACTATATATTGTTACATTAAGCACCAACACTTCAAAAGAATTATATTTGAAACTAGACTTCTTAGTAATTTTGAAAATATTACTATAAATTTCAGAAACACCTCCCCTTTTGCCTTTCAGACTAGGCTCATATTCATAACCGTAATCTTGTGGGGTTAACTCATTTAAAGTAATGTAATCGTTTGGTTTTAGCCAGGTTTCTGTAAAAGCACATCTAGGTTGTAGTCTGTAATCATATCATTAACAATAAGTGCTTTTGGAGTAAGGGATTGAATATTCAGCAACCCAAGTTTTATCATTTGCTCATTTGTATTATATCTGTTTTTTTATTTGTTGAACATCAATAACATTTTTACCCTTAGAGGGGTTTGGAAGTTTTTTGTATTTCCTAATTTGGGGAACAGACACAGTCTCTATGTGATGATATCTAGGTGAAAGAGGCTCTATGTGATGGGATTTATCTGACCTTGGTGATGTGAGATGGCTGGCAGTCTGTCTGCTTCCTGACCTGCGCCCCAATTCATGTTTGAGCGCTAAGACTATGTGCCATATTACTAGAGAGAAGAGCAGCACCATCCCAGGAGGGATGAATACCATCTCTTTTCAGCAGGTCAGGTCTGCCCCAAAAACTTTTCCAATTGTATATGAATTCTATATTATTTTGCGGACACCACTTAGACAGCCAGCCTGAGTGAGGACAATCTACTAAGTATTTCATCACTCCTGCGAACAGGAAGTGGGGCAGAGCAAATTACAGTGCCTGACATCATAGTCAGGCGGAGTCGAACATCATTAATGCAGACGTGAATAATAATCGTACAAAATTTACGATTAGCATTAGCCAGCACTTTTAAATTTGCTTTGATGTCAGGCGCTCTGGCTCCCGACAAACATGTGACTATGGTGGCTGGTGTCTCTATTTTCACGTTACGTGAAACTAGGGCACATTCAACAGGATTCACTATGGGTGTTTCACTGAGAGGGGAGAACCTGTTTGTTATGGTAATCGGAACGGAAGAGCTGTGTTTTGTCCCGGTGTTGACTACAGCACATCACCGTCACCCAATTGCCCTGCTGCACTGGCTCTACTTCAGCTGGAACCAACAATGTACAAAGTTCACTAAGCTAGTCGCATCCAAAGCAGTATCTAAAGCCCTTGCACTCTTACAATTAACCTCGATTAAAGTTTGGATGCGTGTCTCTAGTTCTGAAATCTTCTCTGCCAGCCTGACTATCTCCCTGCATTTATCACATGTAAATCCTGTGCTGACAGTGAAGGCTATGCTATACATGTTACATGAAGTGCAAGTGACAATAAGAGGAGAAGATGACATGACTCACCGTGTTGGTTGACTGATCCTACTCACCTAAGGTTTGATGAACTCACAAAAGGCGCGAGAGAAAAATAAATAAAGAGCTCAGCGCACGGATGGCACGCTTACAGGCTAGCGAATTAGTATTGTGTTGTGGTGGCAATAACGATTTAGATTGAAGCTAGCAATGTCAGGTTAATGTGTGATGTTGTTTTCAGCACATAGATTTGTGTCTCTGTTGTCAGCCATCAGCAGGACAGCCATGAACCATCCCACAGATATTTGACTGTTTGATTCATAGATTGAAAAGGCAATTTCAAATAAATTGTTTATACAGACAGAAGTGTTTCTATAAAGCTCTATATAAATACATGTGACTTGACTGTTCTAATAGCAAGCATGCAGTCACAAGATATATTTAAATCTGAGAAAGCCAATGGACAAATCTCACCTGGATCTCACCTGTGTTACTGACCTCTTATTCCACTAATACCAATGAAATGAGTCTGAAAGATTTTGTCCATGCAGTCAGGTGCTGACAGCCAGAAATAAGAACCTGTAAAACAAAAACAAAAAAATCTGATGCTAAAGTATCTTATGTTATGTGCATCTAGATGAATGAGTTGGAGAGAGCAGTTTCGGCAGCACACACATATCTCCAGCGAAACCCTGGGGATCCCCTGCTATCTAGGAGTCTCAACTACTATAAAAGCCTGTTTGACATGGAGGAGTACCTCATAGACCATGAGGAGCAGCCCTATGAGGTATTTATTCTCTCCTGTTTTCCTTTTTTAACCTCACTTGTTAGAAGCACAATTCCAAAATAACTAAATATGGTTTCATATCCATTCTCCTCTCCTCTCAGGCTTTATTCCTGAAGGCTGTGAAGCTGTATAATTCTGGGGATTTTAGCAGCAGTGCTCGAGACATGGAGCTGGCGGCTGCTGAGTACTTTAAAACATACAACATGTGTTTGCTGTCCTGTGAGGGGTCATATGATGTGCAGGAGTTCAAAGACTTTTATCCCACCTTAGCCGGTCAGTGATGTCATGAGGCATTGTCAGATTTGGTTCAAATAACTGTGAATATAAAAACCTATCCCAATGAAAATAGGCCTGGTACACAAGTAACTGACTTACTTGAAAAGTACAACAATGATCTGTCATAGGAAGTCTACTACAATCATTGGTTGAGGACTTTTTTGTGTATTAGGATTAATGCAGTATTCTCACTCTCTCTTATTTTCCTTCCCCTAGATTTCTATTTTGAAGTAATGAAGTGTAAAGTAAAATGTGAGGAGAATTTGATACCAAATGTTGGCGGTTACTTTGTGGAGAAATTTGTTGCCACCATGTACCACTACATGCAGTTTGCTTATTACAAATGTAAGTAAAACACACACACACACACACACACACACACACACACACACACACACACACACACACACACACACACACACACACACACACACACACACACACACACACACACACACACACACACACACACACACACACACACAACAAGCACACGCACTGTTCAGTGTCTTAATGCATCTGCCAACAGTAGACAAAATAAATATTACGATCTGCCCATATTTAATATCAGTAAGCAGATTTCAGAAAATGTATATAGGGGATATGCAAGTCTCTCAGTATTTCACATGGACACTTTCTAATACTTTGAAACATCTTGGCATGATACATTGTAGATCAAAAAAATTGGAATAACTAACTTGCCTAGAACAGTGCATCATTCAAAACTGGTAGGGCATGATATAAGATAGGAGGTGATTTGAGAGCCATTACAGATGTTTTTGGTGTTACATCCTGAAGTCCAACATTCATTCATGTTCATGAAAAGTAGTGAGCACTATTTTCTCCCACCAGTGCTGACTCAGCTGAGGGAGCTCATTTGTGATGTTTGATTTTGAAAATATTGCATATAACATCTGTTGCTGAGACTGTATATGAAGCTCTTTGAATTTGCATGTAGTGTGGGAAATGATGATTAGATTTATTTTCAGTTTATGAAGACACATTTATGTGGCCAAGTGTAAATGGAATGTTCAGACTCAGTCAGATAGCAGTCTAGTCACTCCACTATAGCAGTCCAAACGCAAACACCCATAAACTTCTTCATCTGCAAAAGGTTTTCATTAAAATGATCACGTCTTTTGTTTTCCTTTTAGTAAATGATGTGCGTAATGCAGCGCTGTGTGCAGCGAGCTATATGCTGTTTGATGCAGATGATCAAGTGATGCAGCAGAACATCGCCTACTACAGATACTACAGGCAACAGTGGGGACTGCATGACGAGCATTTCAAACCACGACCAGTAAGTACAAACACACAAGCATATTATGAACTTATCAGGGTAATGCTTCTGATGCTTGACATTTTAATTAAAAATATATATATATTTCCCTATCACAGTACTGAAGTGGCAGAAACATTTTGTTTTGTTGGTTCATTTGGCTTCTTTTAACTCAAACCCAGGAACAAATCCACACACAACAAAAACTAGTGTTAAAAGGTCATTTTTAACTCTGCTAGTCATTCTGAAGTGACCTGATAACATTTTTAAAATATTTTGTTCTGGTTGTGTTTCTAGCACTACTGTTTTAACATTTCTGTCTTTGTCCATACAGGAAGCTCTTAGATATTACAATCTAACTACCAAACTGAAGGAACTGCTGGAGTTCGCACAGAATTATTTACAGACAGATGATGAGGTAAACCCCCATGTAATAGCACAGTAGCTAAATCCAGTAATCTAAAATCAAGTCAACTACGTTCACAAGTTACGTTTCAAGTTACGTTCACACTGTCATTTCAAATCCGATTATTTCTTTATCTGATAGGAATCTGACCTAAATGATTGACTTTCCACACTGTATCACAACTGTTCAGATCCGTTCAGCATGCTTTCATACATAAAAAAAAAATATATATATATTTTTTTTTATATATATATATAAAACTTTGCAGGATTAACAATGCTGATGACCGTTAAAACGTGCCATTACACTCTGTGAAAAAGGTCCAGCTCGCTCATTGTGAACAAGGTCAGACGCAATTAAGAAGCTGCTTTTGTGCTCAGTCAAACTGCTTTAGGTAAAGTCTCTAGTAAAATATACCATCAGATATACCAGAAGATTGGTGCAACCGTGCAAATAGCTAGAACTTGTGAATTTACTTGCTAGCTAAAGAGTGACATGCGTTGTCCAGTGAAGCCTGGATCGCAGTCGCATCCGCGGGCGGGTCAAGTAATAAAAAATAACATTCTGATTAATTGCGTGTGGGTCGCGGGCGGATGATATAAATCATTGATGATGGTAATATTAAAACAACGTGTAGGCCTACATGTGTATGTGAGTGTGTTGCTGAAATCTGATTTGTTGATGAACAGCTGTTTGGTGGGAACAGCCAGATTCACACAAAATTATGTCAAAATGACCACCTTGGAGAATTTTTGCGTGAACACGGTCTTTTCTTAAATTAAAGCCGCCTTTTCACTGCACACGACATTCAGACTCTTGGAATTCGCCACCCAGTGGCAGGAGTAAAGATAATTTTTTTATGACAGAATGCAGCAACATGTAGCCTATGTTAAAAGCGCATATTCTGCACTAAACGATGATATTCTGATATCATATACTCTTACGTTTATTTAACTCCACATACTCTTGCACTTCAAATGATTGTAAATTTTGTTTGTATCTTTGTATTTTAAAATGATAAATTACTTGTATTTTAATTAAATACTTTTTCACAACAGTATTTTGTGTTGTATACATTTGATGAGTAAGTATTTGTAATTAAATACTTTTTTGATGTATTTGTGCCCATCTCTGGTTGTGTGGGACCTTTATTTTGACAGTGCTGAGAACGCCAAAGCCTGAGCACAAAGCGCTCCCATTCTTCATTAGTTTACAAACTGTTTAACAATCTTATTTAATATGTTATTAGATAGAACTGTTAAACAAAGAAAGTAATCAGCATCCATGTGGTTGATGCCCAATGTCGCTAGCTAAGCAGAAATACATAATCATGTTTTGCTTGGTCCCTACAAAGTCAGGTTGGATTTTCTCGTTAGCGTAAAGGTTAAGAAGTGCCCGGACTTCATTTTCCATGTTCGTGGATTAAATACATAGGCTATAAACTGTGTATACACTGCTTTTTTTTAATTGTGAAAAGTTTTAGCATTTTTTGTTTGAATTTTGAGCATTTTTTGGCTTGTCTTTGTGTACTGAAGCATTTCTCGCATTCCATTCATTCTTAAGGGGATCAAATTGACCCGCAAGGGAAGGATTTTTTACTTTAAAAAATTTCAACCACAAAACTACTCGATTCTAGCCTAGAAATCTAGACGCACCCTAGCGGCAGCAAAATGTATTTTGCAGCCAGGGCAGTCTAGCAACTCTCCATTGACTTTCGAGCTGCAAAAACCTAAATTGGGTCAGGCCAATCACATCGTGTATAGAGTAGGCGGGGCGGGCTTAACATAATGACGACAGAGTTGCGACGGTTCCCTGCTACTTGAAAACAAAGAAGAGCTGCTGCTGGAGAACATCTTTTGAATCGGCTTTGACCGCGACTCTGAAGGACTTGGAGTTAGGTTTTTCTTTGAGAAAAGAGCATAGAACGGCACTTAAGTCATTCTTAAAAAAAGGAAGATGTGTTCGTAGTTTTGCCGGCCAGATATGGCAAAAGTTGAATCTATCAACTGACGTTAGCTCCGCTGTTGGGAAAACGCTCTGGTTGGTTGAAGCGCTGTCCTATTGCGTGCAGAGGGAATTTGAAAGACAGCCGTTTATCCCACCCCTCGGATTGAGTCGTGTCTATGGTGTTGCCAGACCTAACATCTTGATGTAGGTCTGGCTTGCCAGGCTAACTCGATTCAAAAAAAAAAAAAAAATGACCCGAGGTAAGGATGAGGGTTATGAATTTAAAGAGTTGTGTGAAAATGGGATGCATGTCAGATACGCGTCATGTGCAGGCGGCAGGTCTTAAAGTGACAGCAGCCAAATAAACCTGCTGCTGTGAGGTCTGTCATATAATGTTAATCATCCAGCAGCCATATCACCCTGTAGCAGCGCCGTACTGGGACACAATTTCAGGCCGGGAAATCCTACACCCATCCAGGCCATCCTATGCACCCAAATAAAATGTAGAAACACGGACAATAGGGCTGCACGATTAATCGCAATTTACATGTAATCGCACTTAAAATCGAGATGGCTTATCGCGATTTTAAAATCGCAAAGGCTGCGATTGTTTTTAAAAAAAATGTATGGGCAACTTGTCATTGATGTACGGCTCTGTAAATGCTGCTCCATCTGAAAGCACTTTGAGTTTGAGTCACTTATAATGTGCATTTGAAAAAACAGCACGCGTCAAACATCTTTCCAAAACATGAGAAGCATTTATGAACCTCTTGTCCAACAACAGACGGGGTCCAGTTCAGCCTGTCGGGGTTGTTATTCGCTATAACAACCGCCTCGCAATACATTATCCCTTACGTACAGTACAGGTCAAAAGTTTGGAAACATTACTATTTTTAATGTTTTTGAAAAAAGTTTCTTCTGCTCATCAAGCCTGCATTTATTTTATCAAAAAAAAAAAAAAAAAAAAAGAGTAATATTGTGAAATATTATTACAACTTAAAATAATAGTTTTCTATTTGAATATACTTTAAAAAAAAAATTATTCCTGTGATGCAAAGCTGAATTTTCAGCATCATTACTCCAGTCTTCAGTGTCACATGTGACATCCAGTCTATCACATGATCCTTTAGAAATCATTCTAATATTCTGATTTATTATGAGTGTTGGAAACAGTTCTGCTGCCTAATATATTTGATGAATAAAAGGTTAAAAAGAACTGCATTTATTCAAAATAAAAAAATATTTTCTAATAATATAAATCTTCTTTACTATCACTTTTTATCAATTTAACACGTCCTTGCTGAATAAAAGTATTGATTTATTTCAAAAAAAGAAAGAAAGAAAATTACTGACCCCAAATTACTGACCAGTAGTGTATATTGTTGTTACAAAAGATTTCTATTTTTAAAACATTTGCTTCTTTTTTTGCTTCTTTTTTTTTCTTTTTTAAAAACTTTTTATTCATCAAAGTATCCTAAAAAAGTATCACAGGTTATGAAAAAATATGAAGCAGCAGAACTTTTTTCCAACTTTGATAATGAATCATCATATTAGAATGATTTCTAAAGGATCATGTGATAAACTGGAGTAATGATCCTGAAAATTCAGCTTTGCATCACAGAAATAAATTATAATTTAAAGTATAATAAATTGAAAACCAATTATTTTAAATTGTAATAATATATCACAATATTACATTTTTTTTTCTGTATTTTTGATTAAATAAATGCAGGCTTGATGAGCAGAAGAAACTTCTTTCAAAAACATTAAAAATAGTAATGTTTCCAAACTTTTGAACTGTAATGTATGTATGTATAAAAAGTGCGTATTTTTCTTGTACCTGTCTCTTCTTCACCTGTCACTTGTTCTGGCCTCATGTTACAAACAGAACTGTCAAGTCAAGTCAAGTCAAGTCATCTTCATTTATATAGCGCTTTTAACAATGTAGATTGTTCCAAAGCTGCTTTACAGAGATACAAGGATAGTTTAATGTAACAGAGATTGTTTTGGCTTTATAGCAGTTCTTGAATAAAGTTATTTTCCAGCTAAAGTTAATTTGATTGATTCACTTTGGTCGCAACGATCATTAGTTATTAACTTAGGAGCCGCTAACACAACACCGTTTTAACAGGAAACTCTACACAGACTTTAAACGCAAAACCTGTGAGAATGCTGATGGTGTGCACATGCATATTACGAGTTCAGTCTATTGGTATGCGCGTTTGAATATATGTGCGCAGGTTTGTAATTCCCTACAAACCAAGCCTTAAAAATCTTGTCTGGCCTTAACATTTTGATACAGAATTGTATCACTTCGGGGTAGATACGCGAACCGAATTTTCCCGACAACGCTTTATCTGTAGAGTGGTAAAGGGATCCTCCATAAGGAGAAACTAGTTGCCACTTTAGCACCGCGCTATGACATCGGGTCCAGGCGCAGGTCCTTCATCAGATCTGGATACAGCCTGGATCCGGCAGGCTGCGGGAAAAACCTCGGGATAAACAAAAACACTAAAATTAGCATAGATGCCATTCTTCTTATGATGGGGCTTCTTTTGGGCTTGTCAAAATATGAGTGACTATTGGACATTCATATTTAAAACATTAAATGAGGCCTTTAGATTGGATATAAAACCCAGTGTTGAAGTTTATCTTGAACTTTATGAAGTTTATCTTGAACTTTATGAAGTCGAGAAGAAGAATATTATTGGAGTGGCCTCAATGTGGTTATGTGTTCTAGTATCATACTTAAAATTAGAGAAAATTAAATATTTAATGAAAGGATCTGTCCAAATTTTTTATAAGACTTGGCAACCCATGATTACATATTTTGAGAAGATGAAGATTCTCCCACTTATGCTGGGTACACAACAAAATATTTTTTACATCTTATAAGATTTTCAAAATGTGACAAACATGAGGACAAAAAATCCTAGATTTAACCGTTTTGCTCCTATAGTGTGTGGTGTGGCCATAGACGGGTGTGCCATGATGTGACAAAGACAAGCACACCACACACAAACAGATTTTCAACCAGAGTCTTGACTGTGAACACAGGAAATCTCGCAAAATCTCGCGAGACTTCAGAAAGCATGCCGAACGATATGCAGGAAAAAATTCAGATGATAGTGTTTGGGATGATTTTGTTGTTTGAACAACAATACTTGTTGGAATTAACAACGCTATCTCACGACCAATTCGTACGAATTCGTACGAATGATAAAAAGTTGGCTAATTCGTACTAATTCGTACGACCTCACTCGTACGAATTTGTACGATTTGTCTAAACCCACGTGATGGGTAGGTTTAGGGGCGGGGTCAGGGGTAGGTCATTCGTATGAATTCATACGAATTGGCCAATTCGTAAAATATGTACGATTTTGCAAAAAACGTACTAATTCGTACGAGTCAGGTCGTATGAATTCGTACGAATAAGCCACTTTGTAGAATTTGTACGTTTTCCCGTGAGATCGGGCTGGAATTAACAACAATACTTGTTGGAATTGTCAACAAGCTGATCCTCCATTTCTGCTGTCCACATCAATTTCACGTTGTGCTGCGCCATGACTGCGTTTGTTATGCTTCTGTCTTCCATCATCTCGCTTTCTGATTGGATATTGTTTCGTTTCACGTGATAATCTCCAGAGCGTGCGTGCGTTTGTCCTCTGAGTTCCCCCCACACATCAGGATTTCTGCTGAATATTTACGATTCGCGATCGGGGCGGCTCCGACGTTCTTCCGATCTGGGGTGCGTTTCCCGAAAGCATCGTTGGCCAACTATGGTCGCAAGTTCATCGCAATGTCCATTGAACTCTATTGGCAACGAGGGAACTTGCGACCATAGTTGGCTAACGATGCTTTCGGGAAACGCACCCCAGGTTTGGACACTCTTAACACATCTCACACACCAAGGGAAAATCTGATAAAATAATCTGTAATAGCTAGGATTGTCGGAAGGGGGGAAATCGGCCCAAAATCAGCCCGATTATCCTTTGGTGTGTACCCAGCATTATTGATCAATGTTAAATATGATCACCAATTGGAGTTTTGTTTTATAATTATATATATATATATATATATATATATATATATATATATATATATATAGTTTTTGTAGAAAACTACAAAATATCAGCTCGCGCATCACAGCTATATAGATGTTACTATATTTCGTTTAATATTCCACTAATTAGATACATTTACTTCTAAGACAGCCTTCTTTATCCCCATTATACTCTCTGTTTTATACTCTCTGTATGTTTCGTTGTCTGGACACAAACACTGTACACACACTGCCTGGTTGTTGGTATCGGAGCATTTTTTTGAGTATGAGTACACAAGCGCAGTATCGGGCCCTATATATATATATATATATATATATATATATATATATATATAGTGCCCGGTACTGCGCTTTTGTGTATATATGTGTACACACATTAACACAAGGCGATGGTCTGATTCACATGAAAATTGGTTTGTATCATCTAGAGATTCCTCAGGCATAAAGTTGTCAAAAGAACATGCAGAAATGTTTTTGGGTGTGACCCATCATGACTAATGGAACTATATATTGTAATTGCTAAATCCAAACTTTGCAATACTAGATACACATGGACAACAGGACATTGAGGAAACCTGCAAAATTTCCTGAATATACAAAGCTGCTGTCCTACATTGTTCTATAAATTAGACTCATATAAATATGTGAATGTGAACTGTGTTTGTTAACAGGAGACTGTGAGTTCAGAGGAAGCAGCATCAGCTCTGTCAAATCCACCTGATGAAGAGTTTGAGGGAATAGGGGACTATGAGGAGTCTTTCCTGGCTGAATGGTGGCAGGAACCCAAAACTAAAGGAGATACAGGAGAACCAGCTGCATAAAACACACCAATCTTTGTCTTTGTCCGGTGTCTTCCTCGTCCATTGTTGCCTCATTCCCCCTTTTACTGGAGATGATTTGTAATGCATTAATTGTAACTCTACTTTTAACCAGACCCTTTGGAGCTTTTGTATTATTCTAATGCAGTAAGGGATTTTTACCACACAAATCTAAAAACAAAAAAAAAGCATATATTTGTAATATATTTTTTAGATGAGCTTATTGAAATTGGAAATGCATCACCAGTCTAAATTCCTCTTAAAATCAGGCCAGTATTTGGAATAGTATGTTAACCCTTGGTGTCCTTTTTTTTCTTCTTTTGTTACCCTCTCAAGCATTTAATGTGTTATCTATTAAAAAATAAATAATTGTTGATATGAAATGTGTCTGCATCTTTGATGTGTAGTCTCCTTAATTCTGACTCACATTTAGCCATTTTGATTTCAAGTTATATAAGTGAGCTGACATTGCTTTTTATCTAGGGATGCACCGATAGGATTTTTAGTCTTTTAGGATTTTTAGCTAGCCTGGAAGCTAACACCGGACGGAAAGCTCTGCAGGAGAGCAAAGAGGACAGAAACAGAAGTGGGGTAAACGAACCAGGCTAAAGGCTAGGCCAGAGGTCTTCAATCCTGCTCCTGGAGGGCCACTGTCCTGCAGAGTTTAGTTCCAACCTGCTTCAGCACACCTGCCTTTGAATATTCAAGCGATTCTGAAGAGCTTGATGAGCTGATTCAGGTGTGTTTGATTAGGGTTGGAACTTTGCAGGACAGTGGCCCTCCAGGAGCAGGATTGAAGACCTCTGGGCTAGACATTCAAGGCATCTCTACCAAGTGTATTTCTCACGAATGTCTGATCAATAATAAACAAAATGGATGAAATCAGACTTAGACTTACTGCATGGAGGGACTTGTCCACACTGTAAAAAATAATTCTGTGGCTTAGTAAATATTACAGAAATTTTTTACTTTATTAACTTAATAAAATCTCTGAATATCATTTACTTGATTGTTTGAGTTAAACATACCAAAATAGAGTAAAAATCCAACAGTTAATTTTATCTAAAATTTACAGATATATTTAAGTTTTTTTCAATAAAATGATTTAGTATTTGACTAACCAATTATTTCTTTCGAAATTTCACAAATACAGTATATTAAGTGTATTATATCAAAATATTGGAGAATGTTGAATTAAACTGATCTGTTTCAAGAAACAAAAATATTACTTAATTCAAATCAATATTATTAATATATTTAACACTCTTAAGCAATTGAGTAAGTTTACTCAATTAAAACAATGCACCCCTCCCCCACCTTCTGACTTGACGACAACTCGACGGTTGATTGAAACGCCTTGCATAAACACACGACTTTATTCCTAATTTATTTATTTTTTATTTATTTGAACAGGGACAATGTAAAATATACATTAACCTTAAAAAGGAGAGATGCATTATACCAGGTTGTAGCACTTGTGCTAATTTCCACCTGTAGTCCCTGGGCAGGCTGATGTCAACAGATAAAGTTAATAATTTATCCCCAAAACAACATTAAAATGATCACATTTACATTTACATTTACATTTATGCATTTGGCAGACGCTTTTATCCAAAGCGACTTACATTGCGTTATCCTATACATACCCTATTATACCCTATGTATCACACCCTTCATTCCTCAGCATTCATTTACAAATACGCTCTCACATACACATCAATTACAATACATTATGTGAACATGTTTGTTTTAAAAGAAGCCATTTTTTGGCCCGATGTGAAAAAGTGTTAAAATTTACACATGTGGTCAGCTCTGTTGGCAACTTATTCCACTGTCTGATGGCCACACTTGAGAAAGCTGAGCTGCCGAAAGCTGTTTTACACTGAGGAATCCTACACTCGCCCCGAACAGTCGACCGAGTGGCTTGAGATGTAATTTCTGAGCTCAGTGAAATAAACTTTTTTAACGGAGGAGCTGCAGTACCATTTATTATATTGAACAAAAGACAGAGATTTTAATATAATATACTATGTTTTTTTAAGAATATGACAGTAGGGCTGAGACGGTTACCGCAATACCGCGGTCACGTGACGCCTACCGCGGGTCTGAGCTCGTCACCGTCATCACAGAAAAAAATAAAATAAATAAATAAACACTGGCCTTCACATGTGTTCACGTTGTGTCTAATGACATGGATTCATTGATTATAATGACATGGATTGTGTCTAATAACATTGTGTCTTACATGGATTCAAGGTTTTCTAAACAAATCTTATCATCAAAAGATGGAGCAAATCCGACCCTTTTGCAAGTTGGGGAGCGCAATGTTCCATGACACATAATAACATTCCATTCGTAGGCTATTGACTATAACCCCTTATTTACACGTGGCGCGTTACGGCTGCGACGCGGCTACCGGAGCTGATCGCGCCCACTCTAGTCAATGCTTATGTTTACACCTGCCACGACGCAGCGTGTTTCAGAAGCGTCTCTCCGCACGGCTTCGCTAAATCTTCGCTAAATAATAGGCGCCTAGTCTATTTTCGGCGAATAATAAAAAAAAAAAAAAAAAAAAAAAAAATCGTTTTCAAAATAAACACCCTGTGCAGACTCCCAATTATATTGCAAATGTCTTACAGCCTATAATTTGAAGCCCCAAAAGCAGGACCTCAGCTTTTAATTGCGCGTGCTTATTTAACACAATTCTCTCACGTGAAGACCGCGTTTGTCAACCCTCGCAGAGTCGCGGCAAGTGCACCGCACCAGAGAGTAATCTTGACGGCACTTGCAAGAAAATGGATAAGTAGGCTACATAATCAAATTCACAAATATTACACCATTTAAACATTATTAGGCTACTGAGTTACTAAAACAATCTTTGTCAAAGAATACACTTGTATGTTCACAGTTTTTGTATCCATTTGTTTAATTTCAAGATCTGAGGTGAATTATCCATTGTTGCTTTTACAGCTACAAAGGTTGAGCACTAAATGAAGTTTTATGTAACAAATTTCGGGAGGAGCATGTTCAGGTAATCATCCAATCAGCACAAGAAGAAGCCAGTATAAATAAAGCCTTCCCTTACCTCCTGTCTCATGACTAATTTCTCAGCATCGGACTCCGCCTTCGTGCCGTCATGTCCGAGTTAGAGCTCTTCCCCTCCGACGATGAGTCTTTCTCCACGGAAGTGTCTCCATCGCAAACCGCCGTTCCAGCGACCTTTTCCTCTCCAGCAGCTAACATCATCGAGCCTCCATCCTCAAACAGGGGACGCCGGCTCTCCAGATCCTCTCCGCGTACTCCGAGACGCCGAAGACTCCCCTCACCACCACCAGCGAGGAACTCATCATCTTCCTCATCATCTTCCTCCGCGCCTTCCCACCTTTCAGTGCCCCCAAACATCCCTCCCATAGGGAAGTGGACAGTTAATGGGCTGAGACAAGCCTTAATTAATTCTGATGCAAATTTTTACCGCAGGATGAAAAAAGCAGAATTGTTTAATTTATATGTCACCTTACAATCTTCTCACCCTTCTGTTTCAGCTCCAATCTCATCGGCTCAAACGAGCAAGGCCCGCCGGGCCCTGATCGCTCGTCCCGCAGCGTCTACACCTTCCTCGCCTGCAGCGCCGGGCCCCACCCCCGCGCCACGTCATCGCAGACCTTCCGCTAGCCTGGGCCGCGCCCCGAATCCAGTCGCGGAAGGGCGCCAACCTTTTCCGGGTCAACTCCCCTCCTCAGCCCCTCCCACCGTGGTACCTCACTCTCCAGATCTCCGCAATTCCACTTTCACACATGATCCCCAAATGTTTTTCTTCCCTTCTACTTCTTTCAGTTTTCCTCCTTCCCAAGCGCCAGGTGCTCACCCTAACGTGAGGATGCCTCCGTTAGCCGGTCAATCGCCGGCGCATTTCCTTCCCCTTCCCCTTCCACACTATGCTCTTCCTATTCCTCCTCCATCTATCCCGGGGGCCGATCTCTGCGCGAGGATGCCTCCGCAAACGGCCACAGCCCCGACTTTCCCTCCCTTTAACCCTCTCCAAGTGCGATCTCCTTTCTCTCTCTTCTCAGCCACTCCTCAACCAGCCCCTCCGAATGCAGTTGCCGCAGAACCTCCTCCAGTGACGAACAACATCAGAGCCCAAATCCTTGCAAAGTGCAGATGTAGATTTGGGTTCTCTCCTGTCCTTGTTTCCCCCATCAGAGTCCAATCGCCAGGTGGACTGCGGCGATATTTCAGTTACTCTAAAAAATAACACACAGGTTTCATCTCGTACATTATCACTGGCCGAATTCTGCATTGCCTTCAGCCGCTATACAGAAATCATATGCTCGTCTTTCCCCCATAGACGACGCGAGCTGAACGATTATCTTTCCATCATAGCGGAGCTCGCGTTGTCCTATGGGGGAAGTCATTTTTATACATACCACAAATTGTTTTCCGCAAAATGCGCTGTCCGCGTTTCCCAGTGGAATCAGTGCCCTTATTGGGGAGCGTTGGACACCGATCTCCATAACCGAGTCTTTCTCGGGTGCAGAAATATCTCCTGCGCAATCTGCAGATCCACAAGCCATGTCACCACGGCATGCCCCCAAATTAATCCATCGATCCCTCCCTGCCCAGAGCAGAATGCCATAAAATCCACAAGTTACGTTCCGCGACCCGCAAGAGAAGATCTTTCGATCAGAGCACCATACACGGTACCCGACAGACAAGTTTGTAGAAACTTCAATGAAGGGAGATGCCCAAGACAACGCTGTCGTTTTCTTCACGTCTGCGATTACTGTGGCGGTGCACACGCCCGCGTGGTATGCCCAGTCAAAAAATCTGTTAATAAAAATGCTAAAAACTATCTCTCGACTCCTGTGAATGTTTTCCGCCTGGCCGAGGAATTATCACACCACCCAGACATAAACTTCACAAATTATTTGCTGACAGGTCTCAATCAAGGCTTTAAACCCGGCGTAGAAAGCCATCCCACGCAAAACATTATCTGCGCTAATCTTCAGTCCTCCTTAGCGGAGCCTGAAGTAGTAGATAAACTAATTAAAAAAGAAATTGAATCCGGTTTCATGATAGGCCCTTTCGAGGCTCCCCCGTTCGACAAATTTCGCATCAGCCCCATAGGCGTGGCTACCAGGAAATTCTCTGGGAAAAAGCGGTTGATTATCGACCTTTCAGCCCCCCATAATTCTCCATATCCGAGCATCAATAGTCTCATCCCTCTCGAAGAATATTCTCTCAACTATCATGATATCGAGCAGGCCATAACTATGATTAAAATAGCTGGTCGAGGCGCATGGCATGCAAAAGTAGATATCTCCTCTGCTTTCAAAGTAATGCCAATCCACCCTGATTCGTGGCACTTATTCGGTGTAAACTGGCGGAAAAAGTATTATTTCGCCGTGCGCTTAACTTTCGGCTGCAAAAGCAGCCCGAAAATCTTTGACACTCTCTCTGAAGCCATATGTTGGATCCTTTCCAATAATTATGCAATTCCTCATCTGCTCCATCTGCTCGACGATTTCCTAATAATTTCACCATACAACGCCATCCCCGAGGCTCACCTCCTCACAGTGCAAAAAGTTTTCACCGAGCTAGGGATTCCGTTAGCCCAGGAGAAAACATCGGGTCCAACTACATCTATCGAGTTCCTAGGCATCAATCTGGACTCAGTCAAATTCCAGGCCTCACTGCCTAAGGAAAAAATCGATCGTATCATCTTAATTGCATCCAATTTTACAGACAGCTCAGATTGTTCAAAACGCGAACTTCTCTCGCTGCTGGGCCACCTAAATTATGCTATGCGCATTATTCCTCAGGGCCGCCCCTTTATCGCGCATCTTCTCGCCCTCACTTCATCCGTTCATGTGCTGGAAGATCGGATCATCCTTTCTGACGAGTCCAAGAACGAGCTAAAATTATGGATTAATTTCCTTAACCAGTGGAATGGCTTAACCTTTTTTTACGACGACTTTATCTCTCTCCCCCTCGACATCAAACTGTTTACAGACGCAGCTCCCTCGATCGGCTTCGGCGGCTATTACCAAGGACGCTGGTTCGCGTCTCCCTGGCCCCCTCAGCTCCTAGACACACCCCAGTCTTCAGCCTCCTCGGCCCTTTTCGAGCTCTACCCGATCGTTGTCGCAGCTTCCCTATGGGGGAAAGAGTGGTCAAACAAAAGCATCCAAATCCATTGCGACAACGAAGCAACTGTACACTGTATTAATAAAGGTCGTTCTCGCTCACCTGCGATAATGCCACTCCTCAGATGCCTCATCTGGATCTCCGCATGCGACCAGTTCTTAATAACTGCAAAACACGTTCCAGGGGCTCAAAATCAAATAGCTGACTCTCTCTCCCGTTTCTCTTTTCAGAAATTCAGGATGCTGGCACCAGAAGCAGACCCCACTCCAACCCCAGTACCTCCTTATTCTCAGCTGATCTTCCCATAAACCATCCGCTAAAATCCCTCCTGGACACGTCCATCGATTCCATCCTCCAAGCAGTTTCTCCAAGAACCCTGCAAACATATTACACCGCGTGGAAATCGTTCAAATCATTCCATCTCTCTCACAACCTGTCGTTTCCCAAATTTTCTCTTTTATCAGTTACTTCATTCATATCCCATCTTCATAGAGTCAAAGGTCTCCAAGCCGGATCCATAAAAAGTTATCTAAGCGGCATTCAATTCTTCCATAAATTAATCCACGGTAAACCTGCACCTGCGCTTAATAACTCCCAAACGTCCCTTCTAATTAAGGGAATCCAAAGAACCCACCCACTCGCCCAGATACTAGACAACCAATCACAATCGATATACTCACCAGATGCATTTCCTCACTCCGTCTTGGATACCACTCCTTCAACACCGCCTATACATTAGAAGCTATGTTCATCCTAGCATTCTTCGGTTTCCTCCGCTGCTCCGAACTGACCATCACTTCCTTATTCGACCCAAATATTCATCCTACAATTTCAGACTTACAGATCGTAGATAATGAAACCATATCATTCTTCATTAAACAAAGTAAAACTGACAGAGCTAAAAAAGGTCAATTCGTATATATTTTCAATCTACAAACTCCCATCCAACCGTACCATGCTCTTTTTAATTACCTGCAGTACAAACGTTCCACATCCAAATCCCCATTCGACCCACTATTCACTAACGACTCCAATCATCCAGCTACGAGATTCTGGTTCCAAAAGCACCTTAAAGCAGTCCTCAACAAATCCGGCGTCACAGCAGATCATTTCTCTAGCCACTCATTCCGTATCGGAGCAGCTACCACAGCCGCACAAAAAGGTCTCTCCCAACAACAAATCAAAACCCTCGGTCGCTGGTCATCGAATGCCTTCAAAACCTACATTAGATCCAGCCGTTTTCATATCAGAAATGCTCACCAAGCCCTCACTAATTAGTTCGTACCTGCTGCGCTTCATTTTTAGTTACATCCGTTACACCAAAACTTCCGTTTGCATCTGGGCTCGCCGCTTGCACGCTCGCTTAATATTCATATGAAACGTTTTTCAATCATATGCAGACTCCCCCGTTTCGCACGCTGCGATGGCTCACCCGTTCGAAGGCCGGGCTCTGTCCCCCTTCCGAAGCGCTGGTCGTGCCCTCCCGTTCGAATTGCAGTGAGAGCCTGCCAGTCTTAGTCGTCGCCGGACATCCGCACTCGTGTCGCCAGGTGGGCTCCCCATTCGTCGGGGCCCCGAGGGGGGAGTAAAAATTCCAAGTGATCTGAGCGCGCGGGCGGGTATAGATATATACACTAGATGTCGCCTTGGCTACGGTTTCTGCAGTAGCCAAGGCGACTTCTATTGTATATATCTATACCCGCCCGCGCGCTCAGATCACTTGGACGTGGCTGTGTACAAGAGGTAACAACGATATAAATACTGTTCGTTTTCTCACACAAACCGCTCGTTTCGTGTCTTAGGCCATCAATGTGTACTTATGATGGGGAATTGTTTAATTTGGACGATGGGGAATTGTTTTAATTTGGACTCTGTGCATGCTCTTTGAGGTGGTGACCATCGACCTGCATTATATGACTGACAGACAAAAACGGTTTGACCTAAAAATATCAAAATTGAAACTACTGTGGAAAAAAGGACACCTACATCTTGGATGCCCTTGAGGTAAGCTAAAACATACCAAAATTTCATTTCAAAGTGAACTATCCCTTTAATATGGAAGAATATAACACCTCTGTTATGGAGTACATCAAATTCTGTGCGGACAGTGTTACCAGTAGAAAAATCATCCGTGTGTTCCCAAACCAAAAACCATGGATGAACAGCGAAGTACAACGCCTGCTCAAGGCACGAGATGCAGCCTACTGCACTAAAGATGCAGCAACATACGTTTACAAAAAAATAATTCACCAATGCCAGTGATTCACAAAGCATGTGGGAGAGGATCAGGACCATCACTAATTACAAGGGGAAGACTCCAGACCCTGTCAACAGTGAGCCAGCATTAGCAAAGGAGCTGAACAGCTTCTTTGCCAGGTTTGCCAGGGATAACAAAAGGACAGTGATGCCAGCCCTGTCACTTGAGGGAAGCACAGAACTGGTACTAACAACACATGAGGTGGATGCACCTTGCACACCATTAACCCACGCAAAGCAGCTGGACCAGACGGGGTGCCGGGACGTTTTCTGAGGGACTGTGCAGATCAGCTGACTGAGGTCATCACACACATTTAACCTCTCCCTGTCCTTTGTCATAGTACCAGCCTGTTTTAAAACATCAACCATCATCCCAATTCCCAAACATTCTGTGATCACTTGCCATAATGACTACAGGCCAGTGGCACTCACTCCCATAGCAGCTAAATGCCTAGAGAGGCTGATCCTCTCATACATTAGGAACTACGCAACTGCAAACATGGACCAGCTGCAGTTTGCTTACAAGGCAAACAGATCGACAGATGATGCGATTTTCATGGCTCTACACACTGTTCTGGAGCATCTAGAACAGACTAACACCAGAATTCTCTTTGTCGATTACAGTTCACCCTTTAACACTATAGTTCCAAACAAACTAATCACAAAACTACACCATCTGGGGCTAAATGCACACACATGCAACTGGATTTTGGACTTTTTAATGGACCTGGCTGGGAAGGCTGGGAAAGTACACCTCATCCACCCTAAGTACAGTAGCATTGCAAGGTTGTATTCTTAGCCCACTTCTTTACACTCTTTTCACCAGAGGTGTAAAGTCCAGGGGTCAGAAAGTAAAAGTCCTGCCATATGTTTATTCCACCCATGAACTCATCTAGCTGATTCCACAAATTAGTTCTATCTCCTGGCTGAAAAACTGTGCTAATTAGCAAATCCAGGTGATTGGAACAAAATACTGAAACTTTTACTTTCTGAACCTGGACTTTACACCTCTGCTTTTCACACATGACTGTGTTGCTACTAACGCCACAAACTATATTGTAAAGTTTGCGGACGACACTACGGTCATTGGACCAAACAAGAGTGAAACAGCATACAAACAAGAGGTACAGAGATTGCACACATGGTGTGATGGCCACAACCTCACACTCAACATCAGGAAAACAAAAGAAAATATAGCTGCGAGCAACGATGACGGGCCCAAGCCGGTGGCTCCGCCACAACGGTGCCTTTAGGGTAACTGTGCACGACGGGCAATATTAAGTTAAACCCGGTAAATGTAAAAGAACCATATCAAAGTTGTCTGAATACATCACATTTTTTTTGCATCAGCTGGTACAGCCAGCTACAACAGCCACATCCATGGGTTCATTTAAATTTAGATGGATTTCATGTCATAAGATGTCATAGGTCACTTTCAGATGAGTGCAAAGTTATCTTTTGCAGCTCAAAAAGTATTTTGTTCATAAGTACAGTATTTATCTCAAGGTCTTTTTATATTTTTTATTAATCTATTTATTAAACTAATTATGTAAAACTATGTTGTCAGTGCACTTCAAATATGTTAATCAAACTTACTGAAGAGACAAGGCCTAATGCAGTTCCTGTCCTTAAATGCAGGCCAAAGCACAGAGCAATGAAAGGGTTAAACTCTTGTCAGACTGTGTGACTGACACATTTCATGTCTTGTTCTCAAACAGAGCACTAATCTGTATATTTTTAAGTTACACATTCTACACTGATTAAAAAAGAAAAATCAAATGTGTTTTTTAGTGGGAGTATTATTTTATACAGAAAAAAAATATGTATAATTCAGATGAGAATAAAGTTAGTGTTAATTAAAATTTTAAGGAAAATAAATATATTGATCTGAAAAATACTAAATTAATTTTCAATTCATTCAGGTTCATTGTACTGTAAATGGCGCTACTTTTAAAGTGAAACTAAAAAGTGCACGGTAGCATGGGGATTCATAATGGTGCGTGTCCACAGCGAGGAGCAAGCAGAACAGAGTGAATGTTTTTTAGTTCATTCCTACTTCCATAGTAATTAATTGAAAACGCTCGCTCTGCTCCAAGCCCCCGCTGGTGTCACACATCGATTAACCGGTGGGAAAATATCCTCACAGTCACATACCTTATATATTTATATATAAATACAATAGGTACCTGATTTTGAACACAAGAGGGCAGTATAGCTCTATGTATGACTTGATTTTTTTTTTTTTTTTCTAAATGTACTATTACTGTTTTTAAACGTAAATAATTCTTAAATTGAAAAAAAAAAAGAATAAAATGGTTTTAGTTCTGATATTTGTATAGTTTATATAGAAATAAATGGTGTATAATTACATTTTTAGAAGACATGAGGCTTTTAGTGTTTCCTTTTTGGACATTAATTTAATCCCTCACTATAGCAAAACCGTTTGAGATATTTAATATCCATTCACAATTCAGCATCTTTAATGTATTTTCATCATGTTGAAAAAGTTTGGTGTGAATAAAATAAACCACTTAGGAGGAGTAGCTAAAAACTCAGAGTCTGAAATATAAAAAAAAGGCAAATTTAAACCAAAATATCTGACTTCCTGTTCGCCGGAGCTAATGACTGTAAATTATAAAGTTGTCTGGCTTGATGAGAACAATATACATGCCAAGTTTTGTTACTGTAGATAAAACTAAACCCCCCCCCCCCCCCACACACACACACACACACACACTTTTGTCAAAAGATTGCTGAGCCCCTCCATCACGCCCGTTTCTGAAACTTTGCACATGTCTACTGGCTAATAAACGTGATGTGTCTGTCGAGTTTCATTCAATTTCAAGCATGCTAAGAGTCTCAAAAGCATCCAAAAAGAATATTAAAGTTTGATGCGTTGCCACGGCAACAGTATCTAAGGTATCAAGAATCCATTCACAGGTCAGGATCGCTGGGTCCTACCACCTTGGTGAAAACTTGCTGGGTCCCGAGAGGTATATATGCCTCTTGCAAAGGCTTCAGCAGATACCATTGGGGATACAGGGGAACAGTCTTTGACCCTATAGGGGATATCTTTTCCCTTCAAGGTGTAGTCACAGAACATCACTGGAACAAAACAATACATCTATACAGAGTGGATGCAGTCGAGCTGTTGCTCCCGGAACAGGGCTGGAGTTCGACAGCTCGTTTTGCAGCTTTGCTTACCTCTCACAGACATTTCAAAACTTCTAGCTTATATTCAAACCAAGTCAGCCAAAGACGGAGAGACTCAAGAAGCGTCAACATGTAGACCCCATTTCCGGATGGTTAGTTGATGTATCATGTAGCTTATGCGTAGTTATCTTCTAGTATTGATTAGCTCATGCTGTTTGTTATGCTATAAATCATATTCCGGGAGCTGAATATATAACTTTATGGTTTGTGATGCCACTAATCCAAAGGAATGCCGCACAGTCCCTCTCAGCATTGTTGTAGTCCTTAAAAAGCGATCTCTTTAAATTAAATCTTCAATGCTTGAACTTTGTGCATTGTAACTTTGCAGTTGTTGTTTATGCTTTAACAGTTACATTACAGAAAAGTGAAATCCATTTAACCCCCTTTTATTACCTCCCATCCATATTGGTTTCTTTTCCTATTTCCATATTCAGATCGTATCCATGTTTAACTATGTTCATGGCTCATGCATCCAGGGGAATTTTCTTCAGATCTAACACTCCGATCTTGCCCTAGGTCCTTTTTCTGATTCACCTTCTCCCCTAATTTCTTTACTCTTTCTTAAGCACTCCAACCGACTCTCAAGTTTCTGGTATCACATCAACAATTTCTAAAATTAGCAATACATTTTGTCCCTTCTCATCTGATTACATTCCTAAAAATCCGCTCTAGATTCTCAGATCACTTTCCCTATTTTCCTACCTACGAAGCATCTCTCTCTTAAGCGTGGTTCAGGACTCATCTAGTTCTGTCCTCAAAAGCTGCAGTTATCTCCCCTCCAGTATAACGGTCATTCATTTAGGTTTGGGGCAGCCACTACAGCAGCTGAACGTGGCATTTCTACTTAAGCTTTCAAGATCCCGGGCAGATGGTCTTCCTCTGCATTCAAGTCTTACATAAGACCCGATTCTAAAACTATTCTTCAAGCCCAGCAAGCTCTACAATAACCATAAGGTAAATAACTATGCAACTACTGGTGGTGGTGTCAATCTTATTTCCTTCATCCTGTTATTATTCTAGCCAGCACTCCTCAATGACTATCTTGTCATCTATTATGTGTGGCCTAGCGGCTCTGTTCAATATAAAAAAGAAAAAAAAAGAAAAAAAAGTGACGGCTATTTCATGCGATATTCATGTTCTATGTGGTCTACTGTGACCGTGTAGCCTAATGTGGCTGTCCCGTGGTCTTGTGGCCATTAAATATGGCAGGTTCTGTGTGGCCTAGTGGCTCTGTCTTGTTGGCCTCGTTCAGTGTGGCTTAGCAGCCTTGTGGCCCGGTGGGCCTCGTCTCTGTGTCGGTCTCATGGCTTCGTGGTCCCATGTTGCCTTGTCCTATGTTCGGCCTTCAAGGCTGTGGCCCTTATGGCCTTGTTCTGTGTGGCTTAGTGGCCGTTGTCTGTACGTCTCGTCTAAGTGTGGGATTATGGTTTGGAACTCTTTATGTTCTGTGTGGTCTACTGTGACCGTGTAGCCTAATGTGGCCTTGTCTCGTGGTCTTGTGGCCTTCATGGCATGGTTAAATGTGGCCTAGTGGCCTTGTATTCAATTATGTCTGTCTACGTGTGGCATTAGTGGCCTTGTGGCCACGTGGACCTTGTGTACATGTGGGGCTTGGCGCCTTGTGGCATATGTTTGCCTTGTCCTTTTAAAAGATGCCTGATCGGCCAGTGGCCCCTTTGGGGCATAGGTTCAATGTGGCTTAGATGCCGTAGTCTTGTGTGGTTTGTCTTCGTGTGGCACTAGTGGCTTGGTCTTGTCCTTAAAAGATGCAATGGTCGCCAGTCGCCCCCCGGGGCATAGGTTTGTGTGGTCTTTAAGGCCCGTTGCATCTTGTAAAAAAAAAAAAAAAAAAAAAAAAAAAAAACCCTATGTGTTGTCCTGTCTTACCTCGTCTCTTTGTGGCATTAGCGGCCGTTGTGGCTCATAGAAGCCTTGTCTCTGTTGTCTATAAAGGCCGTGTGGCTCATAGAAGCCTTGCCTCTGTGGTCTATAAAGGCCGTGTGGTCCAATGAGGCCAGAGTCTGTGTTTATGCTCGGCCCTAGGCGGCTGCTATATGTGGTCCAATGTGGCCTGTTTTATTATTTTTGCCAAGGCGGTTGTCTGTGTGGTCCAATGTGGCCTGTTTTATTATTTTTGCCAAGGCGGCTGTCTGTGTGGTCCAATGTGGCCTGTTTTATTATTTTTGCCAAGGCGGCCGTCTGTGTGGTCCAATGTGGCCTGTTTTATTATTTTTGCCAAGGCGGCTGTCTGTGTGGTCCAATGTGGCCTGTTTTATTATTTTTGCCAAGGCGGCTGTCTGTGTGGTCCAATGTGGCCTGTATTATTTTTGCCAAGGCGGCTGTCTGTGTGGTCCAATGTGGCCTGTTTTATTATTTTTGCCAAGGCGGCTGTCTGTGTGGTCCAATGTGGCCTGTTTTATTATTTTTGCCAAGGCGGCTGTCTGTGTGGTCCAATGTGGCCTGTTTTATAATTTTTGCCAAGGCGGCTGTCTGTGTGGTCCAATGTGGCCTGCATTATTTTTGCCAAGGCGGCTGTCTGTGTGGTCCAATGTGGCCTGTTTTATTATTTTTGCCAAGGCGGCTGTCTGTGTGGTCCAATGTGGCCTTGTCTACGCAAGCCAAAAGCGACATTGCTGGTCCAATGAGGCCTTGTCTCTGTGTTTTCTTAGGAGTGAACTGGCAATTTATTAAAATAAAAAATAAAAATAAAAAAAATTTATTAATTAAAAAAATATATATATATATAATACATTTTTTTTTTTTTTTTTAAAGTTAGACTAGAATTTAATTGTCCTTCTTTCCTATTAAACTTTAGGCACGCTGTATTTTTCACATCTAATCTACCATTTGTTCTTCCTTCTCTATTTTTCAGGAACCCCAGGACTCTAGACTGGTGGGTATACTCAGTTACCATCTTTTGGGGGTTGGCGGGCCCTGTCCCGGTGTATTCATACTCCACCTATTTTTGGGGGTCTGCTGCGCCCCTGCCTTCATCTTTAGGCAGGAATTGCAGATCCGATACTCTCGGATTATGCACTACGGACGGGGCCTACGCCAAATGACTTTGTAGATTATCAGCTTGCTGAGCTGTCAATAAATGTACGGTTTATTGAAATAATTCTCCCGAGTCTTTCTGGTAGAAATGAAAGCTTTAGCATAAGTTCTGCCGGGAAGACTCAATTACTACGTCACCTATTGCCTTCACTTCTATCCAATCATATTCTTATGCTCATGTATAAAAGCTCGGTACTTACACATGTTTGAGTTCGCAGATACTGAAGCGACGATTACCCCCATCCTCCCCACCACCACCAGGATGGTCCTGTCCATACCTCCCGGGGGGGTCTGCTGCGCCCCTGCCTTCATCTTTAGGCAGGAATTGCAGATCCGATACTCTCGGATTATGCACTACGGACGGGGCCTACGCCAAATGACTTTGTAGATTATCAGCTTGCTGAGCTGTCAATAAATGTACGGTTTATTGAAATAATTCCCCCGAGTCTTTCTGGTAGAACTCTTGATTAGTTTGAATTCATGATAATGCAATGGATGAATTGCAAAGCATTTGCATCTGTATTCTCTGGAGAGCAGGCTACATGAATAAACAGGGTTTGCAAAATGGCGAAATTGCTTGCTGGACCCTACAACCTTTTTGAGAACATGCTGGGACCCAAGGGGTACAAATGCCTTGAGTGGGCCAGGGGGCTTTTGGTGGCTGAGGCTTCAGCAGATGCCATTGGGGAACAGGGTTTGACCCCAAAGGCGATATCTTTTCCCTTCAAGGATGAGTCACAGAACATCACTGGAACAGAACAAAACATCCACACCTTGCAAACTTGAACTAATATACACTTCTACTTATGATTAATATTCACACTTTTATCATATAGTGACCAATAGTGCTGTAAATACCTAATGTTACATATGACAAGTTTACATACATATGCATACGTTTAAGTGGCTATATAAGGTGTGATTGTACTTCAAGACCCTAGGCGCAGTTGTTTATAAATATCTCATACAGCAACTATGGAAATAGCAAAATGAAAAGAAACAAAAACAACTCATCAATGTCTAGAACTCTTGATTATTTTGATTCTTTGATGACCCAATGGATGAATTGCAAAGCATGCGCATGTTTATTCTCTGGAAGGCTACACAAATAAACAAGGTATGCAAAGTGGAAAAATGGAAAAATAAGATTAATTTTCACTCTTTTATCATATAGTGACCAATGATGTTATAAATATCTAAAGACTTACATATGCCAAGTAAGCATACGTGTAAGTGGCTACTTGTGGTGTTATAGAAATTCAAGACCCTAGGCACAGTTGTTTGTAAACATCTAATCAGAATGAGAAACACCAAACACACATCCATGTAGGACAAGACCTGACAAAGGACACAGGAAACACAGGAGTTTAATACACAGGGAAAAACAAGCAAGTTAAGACACACCTGAGGAAGACTAATCAACATGAAAAACTAAGAAGTACAACAAAAGACGTCGCATGACAGGAAATAACAAAAGGTCCACACAAGACAAGGGGAACATAAGACAGGAATCATGATAGGGCCCTGGAGGGCCTGGAGACTGCTGCAGGACAGGCCGCCAGGATGGCGTAGGCAGAACAGGCGGCCAGGGAGCGGACCCGACAGTTCAGGAGGCCAGGGAGGAGCCGGTACTTCAGGGGGCCAGGGCAGATTCAACGGTTCAGATGCAGAGGCGGCCATCTTGTTTGAAGACACAGGCATAGAGTCGGCCATCTTGTCCGAAGACACAGGCATAGAGGCTTCCATCTTGTCCGAAGACACAGGCGCGGCTTACATGGCGTGAAGAAGCTCAGGCTCAGCAGGCATGATGTGAAGAAACTCAAGCTCGGCAGGCATGACTTGAAGAAGCTCAGGCTCGGCAGACATGGTGTGAAGAAGCTCAGGCTCGGCAGACATGATGTGAAGAAGCTCAGGGTCGGCAGACATGACGTGAAGAAGCTTAGGTTCGGCAGGCATGACGTGAAAAAACTCAGACTTGCCGTCTATGACTGCTGGAACCATGACAGTTAGAATCCATCCCAATCCCACAGTGTAAGATTAACCATTTAACTGAAGGGCGTAGTCCAGGAATTCCACCAACGAGGACCATCATGGATGAGTATGTGATGGTAGGGGTCATTGAGTCCGTGGCAGTAAAAGTCAATGAGGGCGAAGTCTGTGATGTAGGCAATATCCAAAAAATCTTTAGTGTGGTCCTCGAGGGAATGGTTGCCTTGCTGGAGCCTAATTAAATGAATAGCTGGATCCATCTTTGGTCAGGTCTTCTGTAACACAGGGTGATCTCAAGAAACAAACGGAGAGCTAGATCCAAATGCAAAATAGTTTAATTATCAAAATAAACACAAAACCATAACAGAGACCAGGGAACCAAGAAGAGAGTGAGAAAAACGAAATGCACATCAATGTAGGACAAGACCTGACAAAGAACAAGTCAAGTCATCTTCATTTATATAGTGCTTTTAACAATGTAGATTGTTCCAAAGCGGCTTTACAGAGATTCAAGGATAGTTTAAAGTAACAGAGATTGTTTTGGCTTTATAGCAGTTCTTGAATAAATTTATTTTCCAGCTAAAGTTAATTTGATTGATTCACTTTGGTCGCAACGATCATTAGTTATTAACTTAGGGGCCGCTAACACAACACCGTTTTAACAGGAAACTCTACACAGACTTTAATTGCAAAATCTGTGAGAACGCTGTGCACATGCGTATTACGAGTTCAGTCTATTGGTATGCGCGTTTGAATATATGTGCGCAGGTTTGTAATTCCCTACAAACCAAGCCTTAAAAAACTACTTGTCTGGCCTTAACATTTTTGATACAGACTTTTATCAGTTCGGGGTAGATACGCGAACCGAATTTTCCCGACAACGCTTTATCTGTAGAGTGGTGAAGGGATCCTCCATAAGGAGAAACTAGTTGGCACCTTAGCCCCCGCTATGACATCGGGTCCAGGCGCAGGTCCTTCATCAGATCTGGATACAGCCTGGATCCGGCAGGCTGCGGTAAAACCTCGGGATAAACAAAAACACTAAAATTAGCGTAGATGACATTCTTCTTATGATGTAACGAGTACATCAGGATTTATGGGAAGTGTTCCCGGTTCCGGCTGACCTGATCTATGCAGCCTAACATTGAATTATAGAAGTCTTGTGTTATGTGTATGCTAGGTCAAAGAGATATATTTTTAGTCTAGCTTTGAACTGACAGAGTGTGTCTGCTTCCCGGACAATGGTAGGAAGACTGTTCCAAAGTTTTGGTGCTAAATAGGAGAAGGATCTACCGCCAGCAGTCGATTTTGATATTCTAGGTATTATCAACTGGCCGGAATTTTGAGATCGCAATAAACGTGACGGACTATAATGCGTTAAGAGCTCACTCAAGTACTGCGGAGCTAAACCATTTAGTGCTTTGTAAGTAATCAGCAATATTTTAAAATGTATACAATGTTTAATAGGGAGCCAATGCAGCATTGACAGAACAGGGCTAATATGGTCATACTTCCTGGTTCTGGTAAGAACTCGAGCTGCTGCATTTTGGACTAGCTGTAGTTTGTTTATTAAGCGTGCAGGGCAACCTCCCAGTAGAGCATTACAATAATCTAGCCTTGAGGTCATGAACGTATTAACTAATTGTTCCACATTTGTCAATGAGAGCATATGGCGTAATTTTGATATATTTTTAAGATGGAAAAATGCGGTTTTACAGATAATAGACACGTGACTTTCAAATGAAAGATTGGTATCAAAGAGCACACCCAGGTTCCTAACCGACGACGAAGACTTAACAGAGCAGCCATCAAGTGTTAGACAGTATTCTAGGTTATTACGTGAGGAAGTTTTTTGTCCAATAATTAGAATCTCTGTTTTTTCAGAATTTAGTAGAAGACAAGGAAATATTGTTGCGCTCAGATGAAAGCTAGTTGTATGTCCAGGTGCGTGAAAACCAATAAGATGTAGAAGAGACTGTAGACGGTTCGCACTCTGAAAAACTAGACAAAGTCTTTAACAAAAAGAATCAATTATTTTAATAGAGCAAGAGCAGACGTTTCAGCCATCCAGCTATTCTCAATGCTCATAGTGAATCAACAACAGACATGCAGTCAATTAATATCCAATAGGTAATCAGGAAACAAGTAACAGGTGCAGAGGGAGGGGCTTCAGCCCAGACCCAGAGAACAAATAGAAACACAATTCTTTATCTCTAAAAAAGAAGAATACAAGCATTTACAGAAAACATGAATAGTTTATCTCTTCATTCATCCCTTTCGGGAAAAGGCTGTTGAGTTCAAAAATCCAAAAAGATTCTCTCTGTAGCAGTTTTTTATCTACATCACCACCTCTCCTTTTAGGCAAAACTCTTTCAATGCCCAGAAATTTCAGGTCAGAAATTGCATGCTTAGCTGATTGAAAATGTTGGGAAACAGACGAAGTTGCATCACATCTCCTGATTGCACTCAAGTGTTCCAAAATTCTTGTTCGTAAAGCCCTGATAGTTTTGCCTACATACAACAATGGGCAAGGGCAGATCAAAATGTACACCACGTGGGTAGATTTACATGTAATCAATTGCTTGATTTTATATATCTTACGTGTGTGTGGATGTGTAAAAGATTGGAGTTTAAGGTAATGTGAACAAGAAGTGCAACTTTTGCATGGAAAATTACCCTGGGCATTAAAAAGAGTACCAGAAGGAGGCGTGGCAATATCAGCATGGACCAGCCTATCTCTGAGGTTTGAGCTTCTAGAAAAGACACAAAGAGGCAAATTTTGAAAAAGTCCATTCAGTTGATAATCACTTTTAATTATATGCCAATGGGAATTAACAATGTTTCTAATTTAGAATTTAGTAGAAGGAAATTACTAGTCATCCAATATTTTATATATGCTATGCATTCCGTTAATTTTGTGAATTGGTAGTTTTTGTTAGGATGTGAAGAAATATAGAGCTGAGTATCATCGGCATAACAGTGAAAGCTAATTCCATGCTTCCTAATGATATCTTCTAATGGTAGCATGTACAGAGTGAACAGCAGTGGTCCTAGTACTGAGCCTTGTGGTACGCCATACTGAACTTGTGATCGATAAGACATCCCTTAATTTACTGCTACAAACTGATAACGGTCAGATAAGTATGATTTAAACCATGCTAATGCAATTTCACTAATGCCAACATAATTTTCAAGTCTATTTAAAAGAATGTTGTGGTCAATAGTGTCAAATGCAGCACTAAGATCGAGTAACACCAATAGAGAGATACAACCATGATCGGATGATAAGAGCAAATCATTTGTGACTCTAATGAGAGCTGTCTCTGTACTATGGTACGGTCTAAATCCTGACTGAAAATCCTCGCAGATATCATTTCTTTCTAAAAAGGAACATAGTTGTGAAGATGTAAGAACTGATTTTCCTGCTAAGACAAAAACTCACCCTTGCAATAAAGCCATAAAATGCACCCTGGACAGCAGATAGCAAAGACAGAGCACAGGACCTTGCCCTGTCCAAACTTATTTCCTTGTCTCCTTGTTTGACTTCAACTCATCCCCCCTCTCCCTCCTCAAGTCACTGAAAGTTCATTAAGAATGTCTATATATCACATATGGTGTATCTTGTGAATCTATTGTTTTTCCTTTTCATGTTTGGTATAATTTTAAGTGTCTCAGTGCGATTGGTAAAATGGTCTTAATTTCATCGCAGTCATTGGTTTAATGAGAAAGACTGAGAACTTAGGAGAATCCTGTTTCTCCTCTCTGGGTGATATCTCTTTAAGATATCACAATAAACCAGGTGCTACCCCCTGGGGTACATGGATTGGCCCAAACAACTCTAAACAATATTTGTATAACCCTTTGTTCTGGTCTGGGTATTTAAGGCGAGGTGACAGAGCAGTCTTTGGGACCCTTTACCAGGCATCCCCCATACAGTGATGTTTCAGTGTTTTCCTGTTGGAGAGCCCTGACACACCATTGTGTGTCTCTGTCAGGAAAGCATTACTTACTTTTAGAGTCATCTTTGAGTAAATGATGTCATGTATTTTTCTAAATTGGCTTTTAATCATTTACTTGTGTAATTGGCATGATACATTTTTACCTGACAAATAAATGTTTCATACGGTGGCCGAGAGAGCTCAACGCGCTGCAACTGAAGAAAACGTACTCGGTTACTAACGTAACCTCGGTTCTCTCTAGAAGAGGGAACGAGTACTTGCGTAAGATATCTTACGCTAGGGGAAAACCTCTTTTCCTCGAGATATTGAAGCCAAAAATTATCCTTAATTTTGCAATAATGTAAAACGCATTGCAGCAGCATGCAGACATGGGCGAGACAGCTCGCGCGCCCATTGGCTGCTCTGCGGCAACTGCACCAGCCTATCGATAGAGGCTCCTCATGACGTCAGAACCAATACGTCATGTCCCGCCGAAATCGGGTGGGGCCAGGGCTATAAATACGGCCCAGAGAGGCTGGTTTGGTCAGTTTTTCATCGCTGAAGCGAATCAGAACATGACGCATGCACGGCAAGATACGCAAGTACTCGTTCCCTCTTCTAGAGAGAACCGAGGTTACGTTAGTAACCGAGTACGTTCTCTTACGAGAGGTCTCTCGTACTTGCGTAAGATATCTTACGCTAGGGGAACACAATGTAAAACGCCGTGCGTGCTTGAGACATAACACTAAAGTCCCAAGGGCAGGTGCCCGGGGCTCATACAGTGCCTAATCACAAGGGACTCACAGAGAATCCGGGAAGAGGGGCTAGAATAGCATCATTCCTGTAATATTGAGCTCTGATAAGAGCATGTTATATCAAGTGTTCCACACAGCCAGGGCGAACTCAGCCTGGACTGGTAAATATGGGGGACTTACGTACTGCCCACAGAAGTATATAGGCGATCAGTGATCGACGCTCTAGCAGTTTCAGCATCCCGAGCCGATAGCATCGGGCGGGCAATACTAAAAAAAAAATTTAACCGAGAGCAACCTAGCTTGCAAAGCGGGAACCTCGAGGTTATAAAACCTTATAAATGTAGACGGGGAGGCCCAGCCTGCCGCCATACAGATATCTTGCAAGGCAATCCCACTGGACCAAGCCCACGACGAGGCCATGCCTCTTCAGGAGTGCGCTTTGACACCTATCGGGCATTGCAGGCCCTTGGATGTGTAAGCTAGCGCTATAGCATCAACTATCCATCTGGATAGACTCTGTTTTGACGCAGCTAGTCCCTTAGAACATCAGCTGAACAAAACAGAGAGCTGCTCCGTCTGTCTGAAAACAGATGAGCGAGACACATAGGCTCTTAACGCCCTGACCGGGCAAAGGAAGCCTGCGTCCCCTTCTTCCTCAGATACCGGCAGGGCCGACAGGGAGATAACCTGTGCCCTAAACGGTGTGTTGAGGGATTTAGGAACATATCCGTGCTTTGGTTTGAGTATGACTCTCGAGTCATTCGGCCCAAACTCCATACACGTCGTGCTCACTGAGAGCACTTGCAAATCCCCTATGCGCTTCACTGAAGCGAGAGCCAGAAGAAACACTGTTTTGAAAGACAAGGGTTTCAGGTCTATTGACTGTATTGGCTCGAATGGGGCACCTTTCATGGCTTCCAGAACCGTGGAAAGGTCCCAAACGGGAACTGAGGGTGGTCTGGGAGGGTTCAGCCTCTTAGCTCCTCTAAGGAAGCGAATGACCAGATCGTTCCTTCCTAATGACTGGCCAAGCGGTGGTTCAGCGAACGCTGCTATGGCCGCCACATAAACTTTGAGCGTGGATGGGGTTCTGCCCTTATCCAGAAGCTCTTGTAAAAAGGAGAGAACCTCCGGCACCCCACAGCGTGAGGGTGAAGTGCCACTCGCTGTACACCAGCTAGTGAACACAGACCATTTTGAGGAATAGAGCCGCCTCGTAGATGGAGCTCTAGCCTGCGTGATCGTGTTTAACACTCCCGCCGGGAGGTTAACGGGTACCCGTTGATGGCCCACACGTGTAGGGACCAAAAACTCCGGGCGAGGATGCCAGATCGAGCCGTTCGCCTGCGAGAGGAGATCCCTCCTCACCGGTATCGGCCACGGGGCGGTACTCGTCAGCTGCATCAGGACTGGAAACCAGACTTGGTTTGTCCAAAATGGGGCGACGAGTAGCACTGGGCATCCGCTCTCCCTGATTCGCTCTAGCACCTGGGGTAGGAGCGTGACAGGGGGAAACGCATAGAGCGGGCAGCGGGGCCAGCGTGAGCCAGCGCATCCCTGCTCTTGGAGAAGAATTCCTGACAATGAGCGTTCTCTTGAGACGCAAATAGGTCTATTTCCGCTCTGCCAAATGTCCTCCATAGCATTTTGACTGTCTGTGGATGTAAAGACCATTCTCCTGTCGGCAGATTGTTTCTGGACAGTCTGTCTGGTCCCACATTCAGATGGCCGGGCACATGCGCTGCCCTGAGCGAGCGCAGGTTGTGCTGAGCCCAGACCAGGAGGCGTTCCGTCAGCCTGTGAAGGATTCTGGATCTGATACCTCCTTGGTGATTTATATAAGCCACCACTGACATGTTGTCCGAACGGACCAAGACGTGGTGTCTTTTTATCTGGGGACAAAAGCGCCTCAGCGCGTTGTCGACTGCCATCATTTCCAGGCAGTTTATATGCAGAAGCTTTTCCCGTTCCGACCACTGGCCGAATAACGGTCTGCCCTCGAGCAGCGCTCCCCATCCCGAGGTTGAGGCGTCCGTAGACACCACCTTCACACTCGAGGAAGTCCCCAGGCTTACACCTGACCGGTACCAGTCGGTCACTGTCCAAGGTTTCAGAGCTGCGACGCATTTCTGATCGACCTTGAGGCGCGCGAGACCGGAGGTCCAAGCTCTGCGCGGCGCGCGCTTTAACCCCCTGAGGTCTACGGTATCGCCGGCGATACCAGCTCGCTTTTTTTTTATCAATGTAAAAGAAACTCATAAATACTCTGTTGACTTTGATTTTCCATAGGAGTTTCATACATCAATCGATTCTGTTAAATGTGTATTATTTTTGTGTATACTCACAATAAAAACAAAGTGTTGTGCTTTTTGCCAAATAAAGAAAAATAAACACGAAGCGAGTTCTGCCTTCTCTCTGCCAGTGAAGTCCATTCTGAAACGCGTCCGAAAATGAACAATAACTGAGCGAATACTCAGTCAAACAGGCATACAAAGACACAGGCATGAAGCTTGAATTCTCGTCTTTTAAATGAAGTAATTTATATAAAAAACAAATATCCTCATCTTGTGAAATCTGTATTAAAAGAGAGCGATTCCAGTCGAGCTCATCTCATCTCATTACGTTATAATCGGCCCCGCCCACGGAGAGCGCGCGCTATTCAAACACAAATGACTGAGACGATCCCATACAAACTGTGAACGCCCACATATCAGCTCGAGAAAACACATCAAGTTTATTCAGATAAGTGTAGTCGTCTACACTGTCTCGCAGCGCTGTGAGGAATAATAATAATGGAAAACTTACCTCAGAAGTGCTGGTATTTCGAGGAGCAACGGATGGAATAATGTAGTAAGTTTTTTTTTTCATTCTCAAGTAAATCGCGTTTCTGTGTAAATGAATGAACGCAGAGATGCGCTGTTTACCACAACTCGCAAAAAGACGGTTTAAATTTGAATTGCGTTTCTGTGTGTGAATGAATGATCTGCTTTTAGCAAACTATTTTGCTATACTGAGTAAAATCGATTGAAATATGTTGAAATAAAATGTATTTGTATAAGCAACGTATTAAACTGCAAATTAACATTTATATTCCTTATAATAAAAACGAAAGACCTATGTTACAGACATATGAAAGACAACATTTCGTTGATTAGTTTTGGATAGATTACACATTTTTACTGTAAAATATCTGCCACCTCAAATAAGCTTTTGTTTGCCAATTTTTGCTAATATGTTAAATATAGTATGTTTTGTCAATGTAGGCTATATTCGAAGTTTGAAATATGTATGATAAAATGTATACTTTAGTTTTTACAAAGAAAGATTACACTTCAATTGTTGTTGTAATTGTAACCTTTTTAATAAAAAAATATATATTTACAAGGTAGATGTAAACAAATTTTAAAAGGTAAATATAAGCATTTTCTTTAAATAATTTTTATTGTGTTTTATTATTGACAAATTTGGGGAGAGGATACATATTCCAAAACTGAAAATACAGTATGAGAATTAACTGCACAATTAATAGACATGTTTTCCTTGGATATTATACAATTTGCAAGCAAAATTTGTGCAAAAAAAAAAAATTGACATGCTTCCAACTGTGAACCAATTTGGTAGAATATATATATATATATATATATATATATATATATATATATATATATATATACTGTATATATATTGCTCTTGCATTCTTTCTTGTGGCTATAGGTGACACACCTGAATGAATGGCTCATTAAGTATGCGGGCCCCATTGTCTCCTGAGGTGTGAACCACTACATATGCATGATGCTGTTGAATGGTTGACGCCCCTTGCGCATATTGCCTTTACAAACAAAAAGTGTTTTACAAGATTTAAATCAATGTATTGTGTTATGTGAATGATAAGGGCAGGATGATTTTCACATCATTTTGAAGAAAAAACTCTAGGCAAAGACATCAATTAGTCAAAAGTCTTATTGACACGTATTTAGTATGTGTTTTGTGGCCTTATTTCAGAAACTTTAGTTTTTAGTTTTTTCAATAACCATGCATAAACATTATTCTCTCAAAAATACAAACATGTACATGCATGTTGCTCACATATTATGGTAGCCCTGTTTGTGCTAAATAGAGTGTAATTATACCTTTGCCATTAATATGTTTATAAGCAACTGAAAAAAGCACAAATGTCAGGGCATGTCAGAACATCTCAAGGACCCCAAAAACCCCTCAGACCTCAGAGGGTTAAACCAATACTGCAGCGGGCGCATGCGAAGCAGACCCAGCTGAAGCAGACCCAGCTGAAGCACTGAGGATGCTAAAGCCATGAGACCCAGCATCCTTAGAAACTTTTTGAGCGGGACTTAAGTGCCGTGGCGAAAAATCTCTGTCATGCGCTGAATACTTAGTCTGCGCTGCGGCGACAGCTGTGCTGTCATAGACAGCGAGTCCAGATCTGTGCCCAGAAAAGATATTTTCTGACTGGGAGACAGTGAACTCTTTGCCCAATTGACTGTGAGACCTAAATTCTCGAGGTGATCGAGTAATATGGTCCTGTGTTCTATGAGCTCCGACTGTGATCGAGCTAGAACCAGCCAATCGTCCAAATAATTCAGCACTCGTATGCCTCGGAGCCTGAGGGGTGCGAGCGCTGCATCCATGCACATCGTGAATACGCGAGGTGCCAGGGATAGGCCGAATGGCAGGCCTGTGAACTGATATGCCTGGCCCTCGAAGGCGAATCTCAAAAATCGCCTGTGACGTGACGCTATTTGTATTTGAAAATAAGCGTCTTTCAGATCTATCGACATGAACCAGTCCCCTTGGCAAATTTGCGCGAGGATTTTCTTGGTCGTGAGCATTCTGAACCGTCGTTTCAGAAGTGCTTTGTTTAGTCGTCTTAGATCTAAAATGGGTCTGAGACCCCCGTCTTTTTTTTTTTTTTTTGGTACCAGAAAATATCTGCTGTACATGCCCCCTTCGCTCTGAGCTTGTGATAGGGGTTCTATAGCCCCTTTGCTCAGTAACTTCGCTATTTCGGCCCGAAGTAGGTGTGCTACTTCCTTTTTCACCGTAGTATCGATTCGCGCCGCTTTGCGTTGCGGGCGTCGACCGAACTGTAGCGAATAGCCTCTTTCTATAATGTCTAGCACCCACTTCGAAACCCCGGGTAGCCTTGCCCATGCGTTTGCACGAATGGCTAGGGGTTGAATGCGAAGCGCGCTCTGGTCGCTCAGCGACAGAGGGGCTTCAGTGTGCTGCAACATAAGCGTTGCGCTTATGACATTTGAGGCAGGGGGCGCGCTGATAACAGCGGGCAGATTGCCCGCGCTCGACTCCTCTGCGGTGGTCAATCGAGAGGGGGAGGGCTGGGCAAGTCCCGTAAGACCTGTCATGTCTATATGTGAATGTGGGCGTGGGATAGCGGGCACATTTACAACACTGAGAGCATTGTCTGCCTGAGCAGAGCGAATGCATGTTGGTTTCGTTTTACAGAAACCTTGAGACATGCAGAACGTAGTGTTTGTGGGCACTGGGCAGTGGGCACATTTACCACATTTAATGCGCAATCGATCTGGGTCGATTTCATGTGCGCGAGCCCTGTGTGACGGGCTGTGTTTCTGTGTAGGAATGAGCACTGGGCATTTTGTCTACACTCATAACACCATCGGCCGTGGCCGGAACACCAGAAAATACACTCTATGGGATTTATCTGGGTAGCCGTAAAGCGGCGTTTGTGTGCAGGCAAGCGGGCTGTGTCGCCGACTTGTTTACTGCAGAATACACTGGAACAGTCGCATTTACTGGAACTGAACGAGCGAGAAGTTGCCATAGAAACAGAGAGCGTCAACACGCTGGCGTTTGTTTGCAGGTGTGCGTGTATTGCAATAGACTCGTCCACTGCAATATTGACATTTTCCAGAGAAATGTGTGAGAATGGAGGTAGTGACGCACGGAAACCATAGAAACGGTGCTTGGGTGCAGGCGAGCGGGTTGTACAACACGCTCGTTGGCTGCAAAAATACACATCTGCAGTCGCCTTTTCAGGGAACTGACAGAGCGAGCATTGACGGCAAAATTTTTTTTTTTTTTTTTTTGCCGGTAGACCCGGGGATCGAACACGGGTCTCTCGCGTGAAAATCTGAGAATCTGCCACTGGGCCACAGGGGAAGACACAAAGGCTTTTATATAGCGCGAATATTATCAGAGAAACCTGTGTTTCTGTGTAGGAATGAGCACTGGGCAGGCAGTGGGCATTTTGTCTACACTCATAACACCATCGGCCGTGGCCGGAACACCAGAAAATACACTCTAGGGGATTTATCTGGGTAGCCGTAAAGCGGCGTTTGTGAGCAGGCAAGCGGGCTTTGTCGCCGACTTGTTTACTGCAGAATACACTGGAACAGTCGCATTTACTGGAACTGAACGAGCGAGAAGTTGCCATAGAAACAGAGAGCGTCAACATGCTGGTGCGTGCATTACAACAGGCTCGCTCACTGCAGTATGACATTTCCAGTCGCCCGAACTTCAGAGGGGAATGAGAAATAGAATTCGGCCCGGCCGCAGCGGGACATTAACACTCTTTTCTCCTTTCGCCAGTGACGCACGGGAACCATAGAAACGGTGTTTGGGTGCAGGCGAGCGGGTTGTACAACGCGCTCGTTGGCTGCAAAATGCACATCTGCAGTCGCCTTTCAGGGAACTGACAGAGCGAAGCATTGGAGGCATAATTAATCTGCCGTTAGACCGAGATTCGAACTCCGGTCTCTCGTGTGAAAAACCAAAGATTCCGCCACTGAGCCACAGGGGGGAACACAAAGGCTTTCAGATGCACGAGCATATAATAGCGTCAACATGTTTTCTTCGGCGTTTGCTTGCCGGCGCTGCAATATTTATATTTCCAGTCGCCTGATCAGGGAACTGAGAAATGTGTGAGAAGTTTCAGGTCAGTCCAGCCTCGGCGCTGGTGATTGACGCGTGAATGGGGCGCAGAGGCAGGGTAGCTTTCTTGTACGTAAAGAAAAACTAACCCCGACCGTCCGCTTCCAGCCTCCCCTGTGAACGGCGCATTTTGCGCGGCTCGAACAGAGGGAGAGAGAAAGCTAGCCCCGTGACCGTCCGCTCCTGACATCCCCTGTGAACGGCGCGGTTTGCGCGGCTCGAACAGAGGGAGAGCAGGTATCATCCTCCAAGCAGGCAAGGCAAGCGGGCGCACCGGCGAGCTTTGCGGGTTGGGGGGGAAAGGGGGCGTCTTGAAAAAGACGCCCGGCTCTTTTAGTGCAATGAGAGTGTGTGTCGCGGCGGCGAACACACACACATACACAAAACACAGTAGAAGAGAAAAGGATATGTACGCCAGAAAGCGTCAGCAGAAACGGCGACTGAAGGCGGCGAGATGTCGACCAGCAGCTTCAGATGCACTAATCCCGCTGGGTGCTTGACTCAGACGGCGCGGCTTCCTCTCAGGATCCAGCGATGCGAAGGCCCGCTGAAGAGATGAAAAACTGACCAAACCAGCCTCTCTGGGCCGTATTTATAGCCCTGGCCCCACCCGATTTCGGCGGGACATGACGTATTGGTTCTGACGTCATGAGGAGCCTCTATCGATAGGCTGGTGCAGTTGCCGCAGAGCAGCCAATGGGCGCGCGAGCTGTCTCGCCCATGTCTGCATGCTGCTGCAATGCGTTTTACATTATTGCAAAATTAAGGATAATTTTTGGCTTCAATATCTCGAGGAAAAGAGGTTTTCCCCTAGCGTAAGATATCTTACGCAAGTACGAGAGACCTCTCGTAAGAGAACACATGCAAATAGAAAAACACCTGCAAATTAAGAAAACATCTTCATCAGTTTCACAACACATGTGTGCTCCAAATACTCACAACACAACCAAATACAGAAACGCGCTGCAAATAGGACAGAACACAACGGAAATGTTTCCGGGGAAGCCAATAAGTGACGGACCCGGCTGGGAAGTGCTTACAGAGCTGTCTACTTTAATTTAATTTAATTTATTATTTTATTTTTGTTGCAAATCATACAGAGATTACACATTTATGACATACAACTTTGTATAGCCTACAATATACAAAATGTATTTATAATATGTTCAATGTCATAAGAATACTAATCAGAAAAGAACAAGCTGAAGACTAAAATAAATTAAAGAAAAAAAGATAGAGAAAAAGAACATGAGGGAAAGATATTAATATATACATCAGTTACATTGTACACATTCATGTTATGTTAAAATAAGTTTCATAAGAAATGTTAGAATGAAGGGTCCAAATCATAGACAGTAGGCTATATAAGAGGTCCAAATATGAGACGGCGCTGCGTTGTCATGGGAACATCCCAGGTGAAAATAATGAGGAAATTACATTGGCTTTCGTTGCTCCCTTCATCAAGTCCGTTCCAAACATCTACATAATGGCACACAAGTGCCCCGCTCCCTCCAAAGTGCCCACTTCAAGGGCTCTGCCGTCTGCCCTTTTAAGGGAGTAACGTTAGGGCATAGGTAATGCTCACGAGCAATAAAAAACGTCCCAGCCGGGTCCGTCACTTATTGGGTTCCCCGGAAACATTTCCGTTGTGTTCTGTCCTATTTGCAGCGCGTTTCTGTATTTGGTTGTGTTGTGAGTATTTGGAGCACACGTGTTGTGAAACTGATGAAGATGTTTTCTTAATTTGCAGGTGTTTTTCTGTTTGCATGTGTTTTCTTCAGTTGCAGCGCGTTGAGCTCTCTCGGCCACCGTAGTTTCATCTTGATTTATTCTGAAGTTTTCTGAAATCATTATTTTAGTAGACTATGAGGAGGCTGGCACTACCGCAGCTCTGTGTCCAGGATAGGTCAAACTAAAGGCGCATATGAACGGAGCAGTAGGCACGTCATCTGAAGACCTTTTGATTTCTGTCTATCACTGACTTGGCAAGTTGTATGGAAGTGGCTAAATAAACTACACTTTTTTTTGTATCAGTGAGCAGCAGGCAACCGACTTAAGAGGTATTAGCAAACCCTGCACCCTCTGACCAAGATCAGACTGGCGAGGCTGTGTCCGTGAGATCCACGTAAACCCGGGGCGTGGGACTCTGTGCGACATCGGGTCCCTTAGTGAATTAATAATTGAAAGTATGGGTGCCCAGAATAATCAAATATCTGAATTAATTCATAATCAATATTTATGATTATTTTCTAATCAGAAACACGATCTAAATTTGATTATCATTTGAAATTGGAGTCAGATTAAGCGTGGAGCTAAAGTAATATTGAAACTAAATTCCAATAAATTAAGTGAACTTCACTGGAGCGCTGAAAAGACATACATGCATTATTCCTTCGCCAGGCCGTTGGATTCCGTCGTTGGGCCAATGGGTGGTCCTTACAAAAGCCTGTAATTGACTAATTTTGTAGGATCAAGTTGCGTTTTTTTAACAAGCAGTTTAATCATAACCAGCTTGAAGGTTTTTGGTAAGTATCCTAGAGACTAAAATGAATTAATGATAGTAAGAAGAGGATAATGACCTCTGGAAGCATCTCTTTCAGTAGCTTAGTAGGGTCTAACATACATGTTGTCGGTTTAGATGATTTAATGAGTTTAGCGAACTCTTAATCGAATTTTTCCTTAGGGAGACTACAATGCACTCCCTGATGCGATACTGTAGTAGACGGTTGCATAGTTATAATTTTGTCCCTGATATTATCAATCTTATTACATAAAGTCATAAAGTTCATAAAGTCATTACTGCTGTGTTGCTTGGAAATTTCTGGGCTTGAAGCTTTCTTTTTCGTTAGTTTAGCCACTGTTTCAAATAAATACCAAGGGTTTTGTTTATTTTCTTCTAATAGGGTTGAAAAATAAGCAGATCTAGCAGCTTTTAAGGCCTCTCTGTATGCAATTGAACTCTCTTTCCATGAAATGCGAAATACCTCTAGTTTTGTTTTCTTCCAGTTGCGCTCCATTTTTCTGTCTGCTCTCTTAAGGGCCTGAGTGTGCTCGTTGTACCACGGCGTTGGACTATTTTCTTTAATCTTCTTTAAGCGCAATGGAGCAACTGTGTCTAAAGTGCTGAAAAAGAGAGAGTTAAAAGTTTCTGTTGCAATATCTAGTTCTTCTAAGCTGTCCGGGATGCTGAGATAATGAAACTGATTAGGAAGATTATTAATAAAGCAATCTTTAGTGGCAGAAGTGATAGGTCTAACATATTTGTGAAGGGTTACAATTTTTAAGAATCTATTTTAAATATGTTTTAGATCTGTTGATCCTATTTCCTTACATAACATCACATAAAAAACTAAGATGAACTATACTGTATTGGGCATTCAAGGTGAACATGAGGGCATACATTTACTGATTATATTTAACAGTTTCCTTTGAAGGGGTTTTGTTAGTCTTTAATCTTCCTACTAAGAGATGAACTATGTGTGAATGTTTCATAGTCTTAGTTCTCATGACCATTTGTTGTTTATACCATTTGGGGGGTACCATTATCTCAGTTGGGGGTAATTGCCTCTATTGTCTTTAGATGATTAGATTCAGTGGTCATCCCTAAAGGCTGTGTGTAAGTTCAGCACCTTTAAGGACAGCCCACTGAATTGCCTATAAGATACCATGTACCGTTACATACTTTAGATAATGTTGGAAGTACTGCAGCCACGTACAGCGGAGTTCTCAATAAAGAATAACTTCTGTTGAACGCGATCCCAACTGTCTCCTGGTCTTGCGTCGAAGAAAGAAAACTTTCCAACATTTGTAACACGGAGTCGGCTTTGCAGCCTTGGCTAAATGTAATTTACACGAGATTAGATAATGATCTGAGATATCATCGCTCTGCAGCAGAATTTCAACGGCATCAACATTTATTCTGTGTGATAATATTAGATCTAGAGTATGATTACGACAATGAGTAGGTCCTGACACGTGTTGTCTAACTCCAATAGAGTTCAGAATGTCTTTAAATGTCAATCCCAATGCATCTTTTTCATTATTTATATGTATATTAAAATCACCAACAATTAGTACTTTATCTGCAGCCAATACTAACTCTGATAGAAAGTCAGCAAATTCTTTGATAAAATCTTTATAGTGCCTTGGTGGCCTGTATACAGTAGCCAGCACAAACGTGATTTGTCATTTACACTATACAGTATATTTTTACATTAAGCACCAACACTTCAAAATAAGTATATTTAAAACTAGATTTCTTAGTGATTTTGAAAATATTACTATAAATTACAGCGACACCTCCCCCTTTGCGTTTCAGACGAGGTTCATGTTTATAACAGTAATCTTGCGGGGTGGACTCATTTAAAGTAATGTAATTGTTTGGTTTTAGCCAGGTTTCTGTCAAACACAGCACATCTAGATTATAGTCTGTAATCATATCATTAACAATAAGTGCTTTTGAAGTAAGGGATCGAATATTCAGCAACCCAAGCTTTATCATTTGCTCATCTGTATTATAGCTGTTTTTTATTTGTTGAACACCAATACAATTTTTAACCTTAGATGGGTTGAAGCGTTTTTTTGGATTTCCAAATTCGGGGAACAGACACAGTCTCTATGTGATGATAGCTAGGTGGAAGAGTCTCTATGTGATGGGATTTATCTGACCTTGGTGACGTGAGACAGCTAGCAGACAGTCGGTTAAGCCAGTCTGTCTGCTTCCTGACCTGAGCCCCAGATTGTCATGTTTTATCTCTAAGACTATGAGCCAAATTACTAGAGAGAAGAGCAGCACCATCCCAGGAGGGATGAATACCATCTCTTTTCAACAGGTCAGGTCTGCCCCAAAAACTTTTCCAATTGTCTATGAATTCTATATTATTTTGCGGATACCACTTCGACAGTCAGCCATTGAGTGAACACAATCTACTGACTATCTCATCACTCCTGCGAACAGGAAGGGGCCCAGAGCAAATTATAGTGCCTGACATCGTACTTGCAAGTTCACACACCTCTTTAATATTAATTATTAAACACAGGGGTTTAAATACACAGGGGCAAACAAGCAAGTTAACCCCCTGAGGTCGGCTGTCGTGCCGGCGCGATAGACTCGTTTTTTTCCTTATCAGCTTTTCAGAGACGAAAAATACTCTGTGGATTTTGATCTTACAATCTTGTGTTTTACATCACTCGATCCAGTTAACCCTCTGAGGTCTGAGCTGTTTTCTGGGCCATGGAGGTGTTCTGACATGCTCTGACATTTGTGTTTTTTTCTGTTACTAGTGACATTTTCATGGCTAAAGTCTGATTACACTGTATTCAGCACAAACTCTGCTACAATAATATATCAGCAGCATGTATGTAAAAGTTTGTAGTTTTGAGATAATGACATTTATGCGTGGTTTGTGAAAATACAAAAAAAAATTCTCACTGAAATAAGGCCATGAAACCCATACTGATTATTTCTTCACAAGACTTTTGAAAATTGTATGACATAGCCTAGAATATTTGCTCCAAAACTATGTGAAAATCACCCTGACTGCTCATTCAGATAAGACAATATATTGATTTAAAATTTCTAAGACGTGTTTTGTGTGACAAAGCCATATGCGAAAAGGCGTGATCATCTCATGAATATGTAAGGTTTTAACACCTGAGAAAGACAAAGACACTCCCCTAACTGCCCTATTAGGAGCGATCAGGCCCTGTCATTCAGAGCAACCTTGCACAAAGAATGAGGAGATTTAAAAAAGAATGGCTTTTAGATTGTTTGGATTTATTTACAGCACAACACAATCCAAAAATACAAATGACAAAAGAGCACATTGAAAACAATGATCCAAAGACAGAGACCTTTGTGCCATTCCTAAAAACATTGTACATACCTTTAATTTCCAAGGTGTTTGATTTTCACTTTACCATGTTCATGTACAGAGACTCATGTGAATGTTGAAGTCAGCAGGACTCAGTTGCATCTGGTCCCTGAAAGAAAAAAAGAAAGAAAAAACTGTGAACATAATGATATCAAGAGAAACTATAGGGCTGCACGATTTTGGGAATAGATTTTAGATTTTTCTGGTTAAAATTTCTTTTTAAAATTCACAGAATACACACACACACACACACACACACACGTTTCCAACAATATATAATGAACACCAGGTTTGTTGTGCCTTGTAGGCATAGGCTACGCAGTGCTGCATAAAATAATAATAACAATAAATTAAATCTTCCAAAAGATTTCAAGAACAACTACGCTAGAGAAAAATATATTGATTATCATATGTTACTTCAAATGTTTCCATTCGTTATGATGCTATGAAATGAGATAATAGTAAAAACATAAAGCCTAATGTTTGGTGCATTTTTCCTTTCAAACGCAATCGCGCTCCAAAATACATTAAAACCCACAGCGCGCTCCAAAATATGATACTCAAACCCACAGCGCGCTCCAAAATATGATACATTCAAACGCCATCGCGCTCCAAAATATTAAACATTATGGTTATACATATCTATGTTTGAGCAGATATCCACAAACAGTATTTATCAGGAAACACGGGTCTAAATAGTATAATATTCACCATATACAGTATCTAGCAACAGTTCAACTGCAATGTGAAGTTTATGCAACAATACCATAAACTAATAAGTAAGAATTTCTTACCTTACATCTTTCTTGTCTTCAAATCGCGTTCTTCTTCTTCTGGGGGTAAATCCAATGTAAGCTCAGACGTGTCTTCCAAACTCGACGAAAAGCAGAGACTTGTGAAGTGTTTTGGTGTTTTGTGTTTGAGGTAACGAGGGCGTTCGCGTCCCATGTGGAGATTTGCATGTGAATCCCTTTTGCGCGAGTGGGCGTGTCGAATTAAAAAGTAATTAGCAAGCGTTTGAGATACTGGACATCCTGTTCATTTTATACAAATGACTTAAACAGAGAATATTTGTTTTCAGTTTGAATCCGATCATTTAAAAGTACACACTTAAATGTTTATAAAGGTAAATGGCTCATAAATGTGTGAGAAGTATTCGTTGAGTTTTGTTTCAGTTTATAGACGTGCTCAAGAAAAAAAAGTTCACCGCGACGGAGAGGCAGAACGCACACCCTGTTTATTTTCTTTATTTTACAAAAGCACAATGTTTTGATTTGATTGTAAGTGGACACATACAAAAGTAGAAATATCACAGATTATTTTTTTATATTTCTTTTTTCTGTATAACCATAAATGACGGAGTAATTTAAGTTTATGTTGCTTCTATGTGAAAAAAACGTTTCTCGACCTCAGAGGGTTAAGTGTGTATTATTTTTGTGTATACTCACAATAAAAACAAAGTGTTGTGCTTTTCGCCAAATAAAGAAAAATAAACATGATGCGAGTTCTGTCTTCTCTCTGTCAGTGAAGTCTATTCTGAAACGCGTCCGAAAATGAACTGTAACTCAGCGAATATTTCTCCCACTGACACGTGAAATATGTCTTGAAGCTTGAATTCTCTTCTTTTAAATGAAGTAATTTATATAAAAAACAAATATTCTCAGCTTATGTAATCCATTTGAAAGCAAGGAGAGGTACCGTTTTTACGTTCTCCCTTCATTATATTTAATGAGCTGAGGCCGCCCCGCCCCCGGCGCTATTCACATGGTAAATAGTTTAGGTGATCTATGCATCGCACATGCCCCCCGATCAATGCCATAAAAACACAAAGTTTCTTCATCAGATTCACTGATAGTTCATCGCGCTCCGAGGATGGCACGCTTCTCCGGTAAAGACGCCCTTCAGATGATTCTGGACAGCGAGGAAGAATTCACCTTTTCCTCAGAGGAAGATTGCAACTCGCAGACGAACGGCTGCATTTTCAAGAGCGAATTGATCCCACCGAGGATACAAGTTCAGAGTAAGTTGTTTACTGTTATATAATTCCTTTTCTGATAATATAGAACTCATATGATTTTTCAGACTATATTTTGCCTAGTTTTGGCTAGCTTTTGACATCTTACAGGAACGATTGCCTTACAATATCCCTAACATTCGTGTATACGCTCAAGTGTAAACTTTTTTAAATGTGATATTACTCTTTAAACATATTTGTATATTAAATATATTTCACTCAGTTTTGATTAGCTTATGACACTGGTTAAAATGCTAAAATACTGCCTTATGCGTAATGTAGCATGTTTGTGAATATCTGCTTAGGTGTAATGTGATTTAGTGCAAATATATTTCAGCCTCTGGTAAAATATGTGATACTGTCTAAATACATTATATTTTTATATAAATGTTCAGTTTTGGTTAGCCTATGACAGTGTTTATCATGCTTCAATACTGCCTTATGCACAGATGTTTGTGAATAGAGGTGTACATTTTTTTTAAATGTAGCGATGTGTCGTTCGTGAATGATCCGTTCATTGCGTGCGTCACTAAATGCGTGCGGTGTATATAGCCCATCAACAGATACTCGCGGTGACGCGGTCTACGGCCCATAAATAGATATTTCTCCATCCTATGGCCCATCAACAAAACATTGTGCGTCCATAACCATCAATTGCTCATCAGTTTACTTTGAATAATGTATGCTAACAGTTTTATTTTGTTGTTGTTTTTTTAGGAATGTGTCTGCATCAAGCTATCCTTCTCCAGCACCCCGCAGAGGGGCACGCAGGTGTCGTTCAGTTCTCAGTGCGATGGAGAATCATCCCGAGTAAGTCCACAGACGTAATATTTACAGATTTAATTGTGTTTACATCGTTATAATATAAAAGTACACATTCTTGTGTGATATTACAAAAACTGTTGTCTTTTTTTTTATCCATGGCCATTAGTGATCGATAATGATAATAATACAGTGTCTTTGATTGTGTTATCAGTATGCTCACAGTGTGTTTTGTTTTGTTTTTTACAGATGTGACAATGAACTTGTCCATGTCATGGTGCGCTGGAAAATAGTCAAGGATTCAGGTGCGAGTGAATAAGTATTTATTATCGTCAAAAGGAGAAGACAAGAGGCTCAATTTGACAGGCAGCATGCACAGGAATCACTCAGTGTAGAAATATCAGATAATTCTCAAGTGAGTTCAGTGAAGAAATAACAGATGATCCTCAGGCAAACTCAGAGTCGGAGTGGCAGATAATCCTCAGGCAAACTCGGGCAGACTTGGTAACGCAGGGACTCAGCGGGCGGAATGCAGATCCACGTGGAAACGAGGATCCTCAGTGAAGCGTCGTAGAAACAGGACTGGAACAGGAGAACAATAGCACAGACCCAGGAGAACCTCCACAACCATCTGACAAAGACAAGACGAGTGAGCAAACAATATATAGGACATCCTCATTCAGAACAGCTGGCGCTGATCGGCTCATCAGTGGAAAACGAGCCAGCTGATGAGCCGCGCCCATTCACTCAACACGCACACACATAGCGAGAGAGAGTCAATGAATCCATGAACCGTGACAGTCCAAGCACCTGTCCCGAAGAGAGGCTAACCAGCAGGCAAGCAACAGGCAGTCCACTCTGGCATGGAAAACAGAGACTGATGTTGACATGGTTTGTTTATTTTGCTCACATTTGATTTGCTTAGAGCCCGCATCAACGGGGCATAAGCATTTACTGTGAGATACCTGCCTTTACTTTTGTTTATTTATCGCTCACAATTGCTTTGTTTATAGCCGACTGATTATTTTTTTATTTTGCTCACATTTGATTTGCTTAGAGCAAATTTAGAACATTTAGTTCCTCCACATAGAGGAATTACAATAAAACAGATTGAAAAACAAAACCATTGAATCTCTCATTCTTTGTTCAGGCTTTGTAAAATGCTTTGCTATACTGAGATAAGTAAAAATCGACTGAAATATGTTGAAATAAAATGTCTTTGTATAAGCAACGTATTAAACTGCAAATTAACATTTATATGCCCTAATATTTCATAAAAACAACGTTACAGTCAGGCAACATTTTGTTGACTAGATTTGGGTACAGTTTTTACTGTAGAATATACTGCCACATCAAATAAGCTTTTGTTTAGCAATTTCTGCTCATATGTTCTATATATATATATATATATATATATATATATATATATATATATATATATATATATATATACATATATATATAAAATACTATTTTTTGTCAAAAATAAAGTCATCAACTAAGATGTTAGCTGTTCCAATGTTGGCTATATTCAAACTAATGAATACATATGATAAAATGTAGGCCTATAATCATTTTTTTACAAAGAAAGAGTACACTTGAAATATTGTTGAAATTGTAATTATTGTTGTAATTGTAACCTTTTTAATAAAATAGCAAAACATATTTACAAGATAGATGTAAGCAAAATCTTAAATGGTCAATATAAGTCTTCTTCTAAATATATATTTTGTCCTTGCATTCATTCTTGTGGCTCAGTCAGTGTCACACCTGAATGAATGGCTCATTATGCAAGTCATTACGCATAATGGGTGGGACATTGTATTCTCAGGTGTAAACCACTCCTCCTTCACGCCCCCCTCGCATATTGGCTTTCCAAGCAAAACCTGTCTTACACAATTTAAATCAATGTATTGTTTTATGTGAACTATAAAGCAATACTATTTTCACATAATTTTTGAAGCCAGAACTCGAAGCGACAACATCCATTAGTCAAAAGTCTTGTGGACACATATTTAGTATGAGTTTTGTGGTCTTATTTCAGCAACTTTCATTTTTATTTTTTTCAATAACCACGCATAAACATTATTCTCTTAAAAATACAAACATCTACATACATGTTGCTCACATATTATGGTAGCCCTGTTTGTGCTATATAGAGTGAATTTACACCTTTGCCATAAACATGTTTATAAATAACTGAAAAAAGCACAAATGTCAGGGCATGTCAAAACATCCCAAGGGCCCCAAAAACACCTCAGACCCCAGAGGGTTAAGAAGACACACCTTGGGAAGACTAATCAACATGAAAACCTACAAAGATCTACAAAACACGGCACAAGACAGGGAATAACAAAAGGTCCACACAAGACAAGGGGAACACAAGACAGGAATCATGACACTCAACATAAAGCACTGTCAATAACTCGAATGTTGATTTGTGACATTCCAAGAACATAAAAATGTCCAGTTTCCTGAATGTTACTAGAATGTTATTTAAAGGTTAGTATGATGTTCCTGAAACATTCTTTCAATCATCTTTCGAAAGAGTAATAAAAACACAAACTACAACTTTATTCAGACACAGCCTTGAACTTAAGATAAGACATTAACTCTCTCAAGATCTGATTAACCCTCATTTGTGCTTTGGGGTCTATATGACCCCAATCGACTTTTCTTTAGTTAAAAATAATGGTTCCCTTTATCTCAGTGGAATAAAATCTTGTGACTTTTTCTAAATTATCTATCTACACACACAAAAAAAACTGGGCTTGATTCGGTTGTTCTAAAGGTGTGTAAAAAAAAAAAAGTCACACTCATGACCTTTGGGGTCAATATGACCCCACATTGAAATGAATGGGAAAATCGAAAAAAAATTGTTTTTTATTTTTCATTTGTCAAAAAACATCTATAAATCCAGAAAAAATCTGAAAATGTCCATACCACAATGAAGTCCTGGTACTAGAGCACAAATGTAATGTGGAACGAACATGATCACTTGCACACACACATGCTTGCGCACACAAACACACACACAGGTGTGACTCCAATTGAAAGCATTTTTTTTTAGAAATTGACAAATAAAATCAATAATTCCAGCATAAATCTGAAAATTTCCACACGGAAATAAAGGCCTGGTACTAGAGCAAAAATGCAATGTAGAAAAGACATGCTCACTCACACACACACACACACACACACACACACACACACACACACACACACACACACACACACACACACACACACAAACAGGTATGACTGCCACAGCCAAATAAAATCAGCCACAAATGCAGAACAAAGATAAAAGGGGTGAGACCTAATGCACACACAGATGGGCACACACACACACACACGCACGCACGCACGCACCCACACACACACACACACACACACACACACACACACACACACACACACACACACACACATATATATATATAACCCATCAGTTATCAAAAATTTTAAAATACGATTTTTTTTAGGAAAGACCATTTAAATCTACAACGGGGTAAAAAATACAGACGGCCCGACGACAACAGTTCAAAAGCAGAGGCGAGAATATCCTCTTATCATTCATAATATTATTTTTCTTATTTAACGCTCTCTCTTCATAGATACTTTCTATGCTTGGTTATGCAGTCCCTAACAATTTACTTGTTACTACTTTTCTTAATAATTTCTTCTGTACCTCAGTAGCAGTTCCATACCAACAAATAATACAGAATATCATAACACTTTCAATGAAAGCACTATAAAACATCAGAAGCTTTATGTTGTGGACATTACAGCAAAGTTATTGCTTTAAGAAATTCATTCTCTGTTGTGGCCTATTAATTAAAACATAATTTCTACTCTAATAAAATCAATAGACATGTCCTTATTTTTCTGTTTCCTTTGTTTCTAGGATGTTGATGTACAGAGATATTCAGTGTTTGAAATATTGCTCAATTTAAATGCAACCAAACATATGTCGTTCGTTACCATCCAACAGTGGACCTTTCTTTAAAATCTAATTCAAAACTTTTGAGTTGACTTGCTGCATCTGGTCATTTTGAAGAAACAAAAATGAAATCATTTTTTTCATAATATAACTTTAAAAAAAATAAAAATTGAAAAAATTAAAAAAATTAAACATGCCAAGATTGAATCTCAACTCTGAACGATCTCTACCTATACAACAGTGGACTCACAATAGCCTGCAATGGAACTGTGTGTGTGTGTGAACAGTTAAGTATGTCTTTATTTTGTAACTATAAGTTATATATATTTATATATAGGCCTTCATAGATACTTTCTATGCTTGGTTATGCAGTCCCTAACAATTTACCTGCCATTGTTATGTGCCATTGCACTCACACATACATGTCTATATTACTAACAGACCAATGTCGCTCTACACTGGCCAAGTGAGGACTCACTGAACGATGTCTATCTATACAAGTGAGGACTTGTGTGTGTGTGTGTGTGTGTGTGTGTGTGTGTGTGTGTGTGTGTGTGTGTGTGTGTGTGTGTGTGTGTGTGTGTGTGTGTGTGTGAACAGTGAAGTGAACTGGCAGTGAAGTCTGTCTTCATTATGTGTATATATAGTATATTATATAGTATATTATATATTATGCCTTTTATCACTCGTTTTGAAAACGATGCCTTTACCATCTGCATGTAAACAACATAAACGTGAATTTGTGAAATTGTTACGTCATTCCAACCCGGTCACACTAAATGCGTCTCTATAGCACACATTGTGTTTATTGTGCAATTTATACGTGCATATGATAGGCATGGGTGGGTTTAGGGTAGGTTTAGTAGTGGTGTGTAATATGTAATATGTATTAAATGTTTGGTTAGGATTAGTTTTGTAGGATGTGTGTGTATTACACTCAATAAAGTGCGTATTATATGCATGTAAAAAAATATATTTTCGCTTAAAAATTGCACGATAAACACAATGCGTGCCATAGAGATGCATTTTCATGAGATCAGGCAGGTCATGCACAAGTATATAACATGGTCACATGCGTACTTATCATCACGTGTTCACATGTTCATGAGTATTTGAGGTTTTTTTGTTTTTTTTTGACAAAGTAAGAAAGGTTTGGGGTGTGCTTTTAGATGGGCCTTTAAAATTTGACAAACAAATATCTTCAGTAATTGGATCTAGTTTCTATCAACTCCGTCTTTTGTCTAAAATTAAACACTTCCTAACTGACAAAACACTAGAGATGGCTGTTCATGCTTTTATTACTTCCCATTTAGACTACAGCAACTCATTGTATTGCGGTATTTCCAAGTCACAAATCGCTCGCCTTCAACTGGTCCAAAATGCTGCAGCAAGATTTATTCACAAAAGTAGTAAATATAATCACATGATGATGATGATACATTTTATTTATATTGCGCTTTTCTGCTTTACATATAGCCTCACATTCAAGCTGGGAGCAAGCTGGGGCCAGTTGTACTGTTAGAGGGGCCAGTTTAGACCTTATTGTTGTCATATCATTTTCTGCACTGCACTATAGGCATTAACAGGCAAAATACCCAACGCATTCTCATCCTTGGGCGTCATAATACTGACGCTTTTGACATTTCGTCTACATCGAACGCACATGGCACCCTTTAGCGTCAATATGAGACGCACAGAGCTTTGTTCGGTTATGGGTAGGTTTAGGTCTAGTGTAGGGATAGGGTTAGACCGCTAGGAGGCGCCTTCTGGCCCATTTCTATCTGCGTCTCATATTGACGCTAAAGGGTGCCATGTGCGTTCGATGTAGACGAAATGTCAAAAGCGTCAATATATGACGCCCTAGGATGAGAACGGGCTGAAATACCATGATTACCAATCATTCAACAATGTATTTGCATTTCCATTATATTTTTTAGATTTGCATTACATATTCAGAATCAGTCACATTAACTGCATTCTACGATTTTTGTGTTTTTTTGCAAAAAGATCAGCAAATTCATCTAGATTTAAGGCCTTTGCCCTCCTTGACTCAATACTTAGAACACCTAAATTGCTTAATCTGTCATCTGACATTGTGGACCTGAGATAGGTTTTCACCAGCTTTAGTGCATACAATATAATATACAATTAAATTATGCTTATTTTAAATGTATTGTGCAGGCTAGGTATAAAAAATATAGGAAAAACCATGATAATATGAAACGCTTCAAAACAGAGCGCACAAAGCGCGTATGCGCATCGCGGGTGCAGAATGATGTGCTCAAAGCAACTTGTTCAGCGCTGCGCTGCACAAGTGCGCATTTAAAAGTTCACGGCACAAAGCGAAGAAATTTCGAGCGCACAAATCCTAGTATAGCCTATATCTGTCCAACAGTTTATTGATCATTTGTTTCTTCACATAGTGAAGTTTTAAATTCCAGTTATTGTGCGTTTGATGCTGATTCATAGTCCTTGTGGTGTGAACAGGCACACGGTAGCGAGTCGTTTTAAAACAGCAACAAACATAAAATACAAATACACAAAATAAAGTCATTTTATGCAAATCCACAGCCTTTTATCTACAGATCAAGCATTATAATGTGTATATATATCATATTGGAGAGAGTTTTACCGTGCATATATATAACATAATATAAATTAACATTACAAAAGTTAATGATAGTACATTTCAAATACCTAAAAATTGACAATTAAGTGATTTTGTTCGAGTCAAAAATATTACTTAACATTAATGAACCAACGGTACACATTTTTTACTTTAGCAATCTTATGGGTTGTGGTCTCTCAGACATTGGCAGTAATAAAAATACAATAAAAACATAGTTTCCATTTGGAAGTAAATTACATATCTTTGTGGTATACGGTAGAAATATTGCACATTTCAGTCTAGCTTAGGTTTTTAAAATAAATAACACAGTCTTGGAAATAATATGTAAGCATGTGCAAATAAGCCTGTATAGTAAATCAAGTTCTGTTGGTCTTTGTGTTTAAGTGAGAAATTAATTCATTTAAATTGAAAGATCTCAATGTTTATAAGATCTTTCAATTATGTTTAACAGTTTTGAGCGTATAAAAGAGTGTATAAAAATGGGCTCTGAGTTTTGCCAGTGGTTGTGTCTAAGTGAAATATGTAGTTTGGAAGATGTAGTCACTGAATGCATTAATACAACATTGAATGACACAGACATTTGCAACACTTCTACAGTAATACCGTAGTAAAATATTTTCAGAATCTAAAAAATTAAATACTATCAAAACAATTAGATGTAGCTGAACACATACAGGTATTAATCTTTCAGTTTCATCACCATCTATAAAAAGGGGAAACTTGGGGGAAATGTGTACTGTACTGTAAACAATGACCATGTGACATAAAATGCTGTGAATTCTGAACAACAGAAAACAGCAGAAATATGTTAGAATTCTACCCGTTATTTGTGTGTTTTTTTATTTAACGTGTGTTTTTTGGGGGTAAAACCTTTTCTAGTGTTCTGGAAGAATGAGTTGATCTGAGAATGAAGTTTCAGTGCATTTTGAATGTGAAATGAACTGCTGTCAAGCTGTAAGTTGATTTGGAGAAGATATCATGGTCTTTTAACCTGATATCATTTAAGACATCATTTAAGACTGTGGTATAAATGATTGAATGATTTAACCATAACTCATTACTATCCTTGATATTCTAAAATAGGTATTTTTCATGTGTATGTAGACTCTAGTGTGTGTGTGTATTGAGTTGTTGCACTTCCCCCTCCACACGCAATTTACATATCAATGCAGGAAGGCCTTAAAGGCCAGTGTTTGTCTCAGGTGAGAAAACTGGCCAACAACCCCCAGAGTACTGTTACCAATATCTGTGCAACTTCTCAAATACACTAGAATAAACTAGAGAAAACGCTGGGATTTACCCTGCCAAATTTATTTTGTAAAGTTTTCTTTTGTAAAAATGTATTTAAAAAATAAATAAAACAAGAATTACACTATCTACTGTTCACTGCAGTTAATGTTACATTATCCACGTTTACAATACTGTACAAAAATATGAAACTGAGATTAACACTTGTATAGGTGTTTAGTTAAATATATATTTTTTTGTTTTTGTTTTTTTTAGATTCAGAATTTAAATATTAGGTTTTGAACATCAGTTTTGATTAGAGAATGTAAACATCTGCAAATTGGCCTGTATAGAACATAAATGTCTGTTGGTGTTTGTGTTAAGTGAGAAATAATTTTTTTTTTTTTGCCAAAGCAATAATAAATGATCCACAGTTTGGCTCACATAAGCCCCGTTCACACAGAGATTCCGGAAAATACACTGATAATTTGTCCCGCGATTGTTTGATTTCTGTTCATTCACACTCTCAGGGATTTTCTGAAATCAGTATTATATATTATAATATAATATTTAAATATAAAATCTTGTTTACTTGTTTAGCACTATGTTTACAATGAAACTAAATTAATGATTATTCCAAACACAAATAAAATGTAAGTTTCCCAATTCTAAAGTCACTTTTTCAAAACTCTCTTCACACAGTGATCACACCTTCCGTCTATGTGAGCTAAACTGTGGATCACTGCTTTGAAAGATGTCATTGAATGCATTTTGTTCCATTTACATTAATTATTCTTAAACACAAACACCAACAGAACTTTATGTTCTATACAGGCTAATTTGCACATGTTTGCATACTCTTTTTAAAACTGTTAATAATAATAGTACTGTTAAACTGTTAAAAATTAATTTCAGTAATATCACATTGACATAGATATTCTGATTCTAAAATATAATAATATCAAAATAATTAGATGTAAGTGTTAGTCTTTCAGTTTCATCACCATCTATACAAAAGGGGAAACTTAGGAATATTTTAGTACAGTAATGTTAAAAAGTTAGTTTGTTAGTATACTTTACTTTATTGTCCTTTTTCAGGAAATTTGTCTTGGACTCAATGCTGCATTAGTACACAACATATACATACACACACAAACCAAAAAGAGTTTAAAACTACATATATGTATAACTACATCTTGCTATTTAACATATTAATAGATACTCTAACGGTTACTCTTACTCAGTGGGACTCTATACCGTCTCCATGATGGCAGAAGCTGATACATTGGAAATAAAACATGGCTTGAATCACTCACTATTGTCTGTGCATTTTTAAAAATCCACGATTCGTAAATTGATTGAAGTGATGAGTACTCTCTTACACCCATAACTTACATTGCAGTTTTCACAAGACGTGCAAGCTGTGATTTTAATTGGACCGAAAGATTGCCATATGAAGTTTGCATCCTATAATTTAAAAGACTACCTAAAACGGCATAATGAAATAATTGCATAATTCTCTGATTTACACCAAACAGCCTAAGTCTTATTAAAAAAATACAATCGTTGCCGGAATTTTGAACAAAGATAATCAATGTGGGCTTTCCAAGTAAATGAACGATCAATGACCACACCTAGATACTTATAGGTATCCACCTGCTCAATATTATCATAGATGATAACTGGGCTGTAATCAAAAAGGATCATGTAACATCAACTGCAGTGAATTATAAACAGTAGATAGTGTCATTCTTGTTTTATGAAAGCATTTTACAAAAGAAAACATTGTGTAATGCTCCTGTTGTTTGTGTTTTTTTTGTTTTATGTGTGACAAAGTGTATCACTAAGTGTATGGGTGAAACCTTTTCTAATGTTCTGGAAGAATGAGTTGATCTGAGACATGAAGTTTCAGTGCATTTTGAATGTGAAATGAACTGCTGTCAAGCTGTAAGTTGGTTAGGAGAACTGAGTGAAGAGTTTTGAAAATGTACCTAAATATTGAGAAATGTGTCTTAGCGATTGTAAAAACCTGTAATTTAATTTAATTTGGCAGGGTAAATCCCAGCGTTTTCTCTAGTTTATTCTAGTGTATTTGATAAGTTGCACAGATATTGGTAACAGTACTCTGGGGGTTGTTGGCCAGTTTTCTCACCTGAGACAAACACTGGCCTTTAAGGCCTTCCTGCATTGATATGTAAATTGCGTGTGGGGGGGAAGTGCAACAACTCAATACACACACCCTAGTCTACATACACATGAAAAATACCTATTTTAGAATATCAAGGATAGTAATGAGTTATGGTTAAATCATTCAATCATTTATACCACAGTCTTAAATGATGTCTTAAATGATATCAGGTTAAAAGACCATGATATCTTCTCCAAACCAATTTACAGCTTGACAGCAGTTCATTTCACATTCAAAATGCACTGAAACTTCATTCTCAGATCAACTCATTCTTCCAGAACACTAGAAAAGGTTTTACCCCCAAAAAACACACGTTAAATAAAAAAACACACAAATAACGGGTAGAATTCTAACATATTTCTGCTGTTTTCTGTTGTTCAGAATTCACAGCATTTTATGTCACATGGTCATTGTTTACAGTACAGTACACATTTCCCCCAACCCACTGAGCAAGCGACGTCTGTGGACGTACAAAACAGGTTGATATCAAGTCCGCCCGTCCAGGCCATGATCTGAACGTCCATTGACAGCCAGAATTAGTCGATTAATGACACTGAGAAATTATGTCCAATCTGGCCATAATCTAAACGTCTACTGACAGCCAGAACTAGTTCAGAAAAGACGTTCATACTGACTATAATCTGGACGTCCGTTGACATCCAGAAACAGTCCATAAATGACGTGAATAAAGATGTCCAATCCGGCCATAATCTAAACGTCCACAGACAGCCAGAACTAGTTCAGAAAAGACGTTCATACTGACTATAATCTGGACGTCCGTTGACATCCAGAAACAGTCCATAAATGACGTGAATAAAGATGTCCAATCCGGCCATAATCTAAACGTCCACAGACAGCCAGAACTAGTTCAGAAAAGTCGTTCATTCTGACTATAATCTGGACGTCCGTTGACATCCAGAAACAGTCCATAAATGACGTGAATAAAGATGTCCAATCTGGCCATAATCTAAACGTCTACTGACAGCCAGAACTAGTTCAGAAAAGACGTTCATACTGACTATAATCTGGACGTCCGTTGACATCCAGAAACAGTCCATAAATGACGTGAATAAACATGTCCAATCTGGCCATAATCTAAACGTCTACTGACAGCCAGAACTAGTTCAGAAAAGACGTTCATACTGACTATAATCTGGACGTCCGTTGACATCCAGAAACAGTCCATAAATGACGTGAATAAACATGTCCAATCTGGCCATAATCTAAACGTCCACTGACAGCCAGAACTAGTTCAGAAAATACGTTCATACTGACTATAATCTGGACGTCCGTTGACATCCAGAAACAGTCCATAAATGACGTGAATAAACATGTCCAATCCGGCCAAAATCTAAACGTCCACTGACAGCCAGAACTAGTTCAGAAAAGACGTTCATACTGACTATAATCTGGACGTCCGTTGACATCCAGAAACAGTCCATAAATGACGTGAATAAACATGTCCAATCCGGCCATAATCTAAACGTCCACTGACAGCCAGAACTAGTTCAGAAAAGACGTTCATACTGACTATAATCTGGACGTCCGTTGACATCCAGAAACAGTCCATAAATGACGTGAATAAAGATGTCCAATCCGGCCATAATCTAAACGTCTACTGACAGCCAGAACTAGATCAGAAAAGACGTTCATTCTGACTATAATCTGGACGTTCCGTTGACATCCAGAAACAGTCCATAAATGACGTGAATAAAGATGTCCAATCCGGCCATAATCTAAACATCCACTGACAGCCAGAACTAGATCAGAAAAGACGTTCATTCTGACTATAATCTGGACGTTCCGTTGACATCCAGAAACAGTCCATAAATGACGTGAATAAAGATGTCCAATCCGGCCATAATCTAAACGTCCACTGACAGCCAGAACTAGTTCAGAAAAGACGTTCATACTGACTATAATCTGGACGTCCGTTGACATCCAGAAACAGTCCATAAATGACGTGAATAAAGATGTCCAATCCGGCCATAATCTAAACGTCCACTGACAGCCAGAACTAGTTCAGAAAAGACGTTCATTCTGACTATAATCTGGACGTTCCGTTGACATCCAGAAACAGTCCATAAATGACGTGAATAAAGATGTCCAATCCGGCCATAATCTAAACGTCTACTGACAGCCAGAGCTAGTTGAGAAAAGACGTTCATACTGACTATAATCTGGACGTCCGTTGACATCCAGAAACAGTCCATAAAAGACGTGAATAAAGATGTCCAATCTGGCCATAATCTAAACGTCCCCTGACAGCCAGAACTAGTTGAGAACAGACGTTCATACTGACTATAATCTGGACGTCCGTTGAAATCCAGAAACATGACTGACAGCCAGAACTAGTTCAGAACAAAATGACAAACAATATCTGTAAATTAATTAACTGACTGTTACGGACTATATCATTAACTGTTAAATTGATCTTGCTGGTCAGACACCAACAGGGTTCATGATGCACACATGTATGGAATAAAATCACTTTCAAAAATAATCGTACGTAATTCAAAACATTTGTGTGTACTTTTAATATACTCGTGCGTAATTTAAAACTATTGTATGTAATTCTGTTTTTTGTCAGAGTTGGATTCCAAAATCTACGGCCACGACAGTTTACAGATACGCGATTTTGTGTGTTTTTTAGAGTACAACTCTAAAATGTACGACTGTGACAGTTTACAGACACGGCGCTTGTTTTCACAACAGCTCTGTTACACACACGACATGCGAATTACGACCACGAAGTGCGGTGTGCGAAACGACTGTCAAAAATACGTCATCAAGGTCACAGGCATTACTATCCGAGGGAAGATGAATCGATTCAATGAAGTGCGCATGCGCCCCACCAACGGTTTAAACCACTGGCGCCGAAATGGCGGATCAGCAGCCAAGCGCTCACTCCTCGTCTCAAGTAAGTTAATAATTATTATTATTTTTTAATCTGACATGTTTAAGCAGGGGTCATCAAACTTGTTCCTGGCGGTCATGAGGTCGGAGCTAAACTCTGAAGGACACCGGCCCTCCAGGACCGAACTTGACGACCCCTGTGTTTAAGGGTTAACGTTAACGTTATAACTAATAACAGAGTGGAGCAATATTACAGAGATAGTATAGTAGGTAAGATAAGCTCTCAGAGTACATGTAAAGTTAAGTGCTTAAAGAAGAAAGTTGTTTAGGAGGTCATCACTGCAGCCTGTAGCGCGATGAGATAGGGCTACATAAAAGAATGAGAACAGCCGTGTTACGTGCACTGTACGTTAATACACAGGTCATGTAATATAAGTGTTCACTGTTTAAGTATTGAAGTCATATTTCATTGTTCATCAGGTTCCATTAGGTGACATCTTGCATACAGCCCAGAATCTGGTGTCGATGTTGACCAACACCTTAAGTGTTGGACAACCGAAAGTGGGGAACCAGTCCAATATCAGTGTACAGTCAGCAGAAGAAAGAAGGTCCAAGTCAAATGTGCAGTCAGTTCAGCAGGAAATGGCTAGGTGTGAGATTCAATGTAATTGTTGTTTTAATAAAATATGTGTATGTCTGTACTGGTGGAATATACAGTTTGTACAGTATATCTTTTTTATTACATACTGTATATAAGTTTCATCACACATTAACATTACATCACATATATTAGTGTGCATGTGAGTGTTCTCAATGTTCTGAACTGGCTCAAAATATAAATGAAGTCCTTTTTAGGTCATTTCCTGGATTCTTCAGAAAGGAAGTGAGGGGTAAAAAACGTTTTGGACCATATAAACGGCCACAGAAAAGCTTTTTGATGGTTTTTTTTCTCCTTGACCAACAATATGAGAAAACGCCCAAAGGAGAGACAGAATTACAACTTACACTTGCAGGACTTGGGAGAAGATCATTAACTATAACCGAAAACATGACTCATTCAGAGGTAAGATCAATAATGTATTTTTTCATGTTTTTTTTGTGTTGGGTGAATTTCCTTAATCTTTTTTTAATCTGCCTTTGATAATTAAGCTATCAGAGGTGCTTGTTAATGCATATCCAAAACTGGCAAAAATCTGCGGAGGATGGTTGCTGCACAAGTGCTCAGGTATGTAGGATCGTTTTGAAATTTTTTTCCTAACCTCTTAAAACTTATGTGAATTGAAATCATATGCGTTTATAGATATCAGATGGATTTTATCTGTTAAATATTTTTGGTGTATTGTCTATTTCTATATTCTGTTAAATACTTTGAATCATAGGTGGAGGTGGTCAACGGAAATTGACTGTCATCCCTCCTGACCCTGATGGGTATAATGGACAGCAATTAAAAACCGTGAGCAGCAATGGAAAGAGCACAATGTATGTAGTTCCTCTGCAAGAGCAAATTGACACAACTCCATTACCACCTGATGCAAGGGAATTCGAAAAAATGCCCAAAGCCCAGTGTACACTCTGCAGCAAAATGGTTCCCCTTCAGTGCCTTCCAGTACACATAAAACACTGTAAGATGGAACATGTGGATCTGTGTATCTCAAGTGATGATGTAAGTCTAAGGTGTTTATTATAGTCATCAGTGAGCTCTAAAAACAAGGTTGATGAGTTTCTGTTTTATTTCCAGTCGATGGAGAAGTCCCCAGACTCCCCACAAGAAGATAATTCAACTTCTATTGACACTTGGAAAGAGGCGTGTTTAAAAAAAAAAAAAAAAAAAATTATACTGATCTTTTGTTTATATTTCATAAGCTCTGAAAACACAATTTTTATGTGATTTTTACGTTTTCAGGAATTGGAAAAGTCACCAGATATTGAAAGCTGTGCTTCAAATATAAATGAAGTCTGTACAGAGAAGGTGAAAAGGATATTTATTTATCTATTTATGTGTTTAAAAAAATATATGAATTTTCAGTTTATGGTTTATGCATGGTTCCTAAACGATTGTTTGTGTGTAATTTAACTCAGTATTTTAATGTCACATCAGACTGCTGAATGTCCACTGTGCAAGAAAACCTTTGACAGTGATGTTATAGAGATACATGCAGCCAACTGTGGATTACGGTAAATTACTAAATAGTTTAGTGTCACTTATCTAATATTAATCATTTAAATGTTTCCTATCCAGCAATTTGAAATATTAAAGCATTTAATTTTTGTTTTTGTTTGTGTGCAGAACTGCAGAATATGATGATGACTTCAGTGACCCAATAAATACACTTCAAAGGTAAAAATGGTATATTAAGAAAGTGTTTGTTTTGCTTTGCTGGTACATTTCATGTTTCGTTTCTGTTTATTTCTATTACAAAGTTCTGGGGAGATTCTGAATTGGATCGGCAGTAAAGTTGATCAAACCAACACCTTTTCCATCTGCATTTCTCGGAATGACATCTACAACAGAGGAATGCAGCAGTGGCAGCGCCAAAAGAAATCGTCACCAAAAGGCAGACTAAAGGTTACCTTTTTTGGAGAAGCTGGGGTTGACTCTGGTGCTCTTAGCAAGGAGTTCTTAACAGGTATAATTAATTTAGTTTATTATAAAATGTATGTTTTATATTTTAAAGCAGACATTTTGTCAGATCAGATTTTAAACCGGCTGTATTTGTTGTCTAGAAATGATTGCAGAGATTGAAACAAGACTTTTTATCGCTGGTGTAGATAAAAACGGGAAAAATCCAGTCTATTGTCTCAACAGCTTGGATCGTAACTACTTCAGGTATGCAAGATTTGATCAGTTAAAATTTTTCAACATGTTTCAATAAACCTTTTTGGTTGATTCAAGGTTTTGTTTTATCCACTGTGGTATGGTATTAGAAGTGCAGGAGAAATGATGGCTGTCAGTCTAGCACAAGGAGGACCACCGCCGGTTTTTTTGCGTGCGTGGTGTTTCCAATATCTTCGCACTGGAGATTATGACAGTATACAGGTGACTACCAGTGATGTCACAGATTTAGAATTCTCCCTGCTCATTGAGAAGGTAAAATAGTAACCTGAAATGTAAGTAAAATATAGTAATGTTTAAAGGGATACTCTACCGTTTTTTCATATTAAACTATGTTATTCCCTTAACTAAGACGAGTTGATACATACCTATCTCCTCTCAATGCGTGCACTTAATCGCTCTAGCGCGCGGTGACACTTTGATAGCACTTAGCTTACCCCAGTATATTCAATGGTATCTGACAGCAATGAATTTAGAAGTGACCAAACACATCAATGTTTTCCCTATTTGAAAACAGTTACACGAGTAGTTATATGACCAAGTATGGTGACACAAAATAAAACGTGGCGCTTTTCTTTTCTTTTTCAAAAAAAGTCACGCCTGATCACGCCTGAAGTGAGAGGAAGAGGATCAGGCGTGACTTTTTACTGCGCCAGTCGAAGTACTCCCAAAAGTGCTATTACGCCATACATTATAGTTATGCTTTTTAACCCGCTTAGAAAAGCGCCACGTTTTATTTTGTGTCACCATACTTGTTCATATAACTACTCGTGTAACTGTTTTCAAATAGGGAAAACGTTGATGTGTTTGGTCACTTCTAAATTCATTGCTGTTAGATACCATTGAATATACTGGGGTAAGCTAAGTGCTATCAAAGTGTCGCCGCACGCCAGAGCGATTGAGTGCACGCACTGAGAGGAGATAGGTATGTATCAACTCGTCTTAGTTAAGGGAATAACATAGTTTAATATGAAAAAACGGTAGAGTATCCCTTTAACTCTGTAAAAGTAAATGAGTATTCTGTATTCTATTTCTCTGTATTTAGGTTAACTCAACAGATGACATGAGTGAGCTTACAGATGAGATTTTAAGCTGTGGATACACTGGAAGAGTGTCTGCCGACATGAAAAGCAACATAATCAGGTGCACTATACTTTTTATTCTCCTCGGAGTACAAAAAGTTTAAATTTTACCTGCATTTGTAATCTTATGAAATGTAGTATAGTACATAACAAAAGGCATCACATTTATCATATAGTACATCAAAATTGAGTTACTGTATATTTTTTTAATATTGTTTATTGTTTTAAACATTTGATGAAACCATTACATTGCCTCTAGAGCCATTGTTTTACACTCCACTATGAGAGTTGTTCCAATGCTTGATCAGCTGAGAAAAGGCCTGCAGCTCTACGATCTCCAGAAAGTCATGGAAATGCATCCAGACTTATGTCTACCATTGTTTGTCCCAGGGGAAAAAGATGACAGGGTAAATCATTGTGGTTCTTATGGTGTTTTCATAATGAGGACATGTTAAAGGGATAGTTCACTTTGAAATTTAATTTTGGTATGTTTTAGCTTACCTCAAGGGCATCCAAGATGTAGGTGTCTTTGTTTCCGCATTAGTTTCAATTTTTATATTTTTAGGTCAAACCGTTCTTGCCTGTCAGTCATATAATGCAGGTCTATGGTCACCACCTCAAAGAGCATGCACAGAGTCCAAATTAAACAATTCCCCATCGTAAGTACACATTGATGGCCTAAGACACGAAACGAGCGGTTTGTGTGAGAAAATGAACAGTATTTATATTGTTTTTACCTCTTGTACACTTTTCGGCGCTTGCGTAGACTAAGCCAGAACGCGCACACACGTCACACACGTCACACACCAGGAAGCGCGCGCGCCCTCAGATCACTTGGACATGGCTGTGTATAAGAGGTAAAAACAATATAAATACTGTTCATTTTCTCACACAAACCGCTCGTTTCGTGTCTTAGGCCATCAATGTGTACTTACGATGGGGAATTGTTTAATTTGGACTCTGTGCATGCTCTTTGAGGTGGTGACCATAGACCTGCATTATATGACTGACAGACAAGAACGGTTTGACCTAAAAATATAAAAATTGAAACTACTGCGGAAACAAAGACACCTACATCTTGGATGCCCTTGAGGTAAGCTAAAACATACCAAAATTTTATTTCAAAGTGAACTATGCCTTTAAATGTGACAGGCATATAGAAATGCTAACACTATCTCTTTTATTTAAGGTGGATGCAGGCTTCATTCTGGAGAATTGCCACCCTGTCTTTAGTGACAAAGGTTCTGTGAAATACACCAAAGAAGTAAATGTAATGAACTTTTTCCAGGATTTCCTACAGGAAGTTGAGGATCGTGGTATGTATTATCATAATAGCACAACATACTTAGTGGAATGAAAACAAGATTAACAGAACTTTAAGCCTCCCTCCCTCCCTGTTTTTAAGATGGTGAAGCTGAACAAATGACTGCAGGTAAAGTTATGCAGTGGATGACAGGCCAGAGACATAAGCCTATTCTCCCCAGTGACCAGAAGGATTTCAACATCACTGTGAAGTTCAATCACGACTGTGACACAAAACACACTGTGTGTTTTCCAACTGTAAGCGCATGTACTCGCACAATTACGTTTCCTACAGCTCACCTGAAAACACTGAATGAATTTAAAAACATAATGGAAATAGCTATGAAATATGGGGAGTCATTTGACAATGTTTAAATGTATTTGGTGGGGAAAGCATGTTGAAACAGCAACTTTCAGCTTCTCTTTGAATCACTGTTTATTGACATAAGTAAAACTGTTCCTTTGACAATATTTGTTGAAAGATTTTTCATGTTAAAGAAACAACTCAAAATCATTAACTGTTCTGAATTTATTTACAAATTAGTTTTCATAATTCATTCATTGTGCTGCTTTGTTACAGTTTTCAAAATATATACACAATTTGCAAAATAAATGTTTACAATGGTCTCACACAGTTGTTTGTGTATTTTAAAGACTTTCAAAATATTGAACCAAAGATGTATAAATATCTCTGCCATAACAGTCAGATGTTGCAAGAGGATTAAAGATGGATTTTACTGTTTCCATCAGAGCAGGAGTGATTGGGCACTCAATTTCTGGAACATGAACTCCAACATCATCTTCTGTCACACTATCAAACGTCTCCCAGTCTGTTCCAAACAGCTCCAAATTCTTAAATGAAAAAAAAAAAAAAAAAATTACATCATGCAAAAGCACAATTTGACAGTACAGGGCATGCAGAATTATTAGGCACATTGATTTTCTGATCATATTTTAGTCCCAGGCACATTTTGCCAATTCCAAACCATATTAATCTTAACTACTATTAATTTTGTATTTAATCATTTATAAGTGATATATAATTGTTCATGAAGGCTGGAAATGAAAAATGCCTTTAATTCAGGTGTGCAGAATTATTAGGCACGTTTTATTTTACAGATAAAACAAGCCAAAAAAGAGATTTAACTCAGACTGAAAAGTCAAAAATTATTAAATCCCCATGAGAAAAATGCAATACTATAAATGGCAGTTGAGGCATGACCATTGGACAGTGAAATGCTCATTGGGTCAGCAGGGTCAGACAAAAACAGGTGGAGAAGAAAAGACACATGTTAACTGCAAAAGAATTAAGAATTAAGTGTGAAACCATCAGGAACCCTTTAGTCTCCAGCGCCACCATTTTCCAGAACTGCAACCTACCTGGAGTCTCCAGAAGAGTAAGGTGTCAGGGTCTCAGAGACTTAGATTAGGTAAAGAATCCTAAAATGGACCCCCTCTTAATAAGAATCACAAGCTGAAGTGTAGTAAAATACATGAAGACTTAATATTTAGTTAATTTTTAGTCCATCTCCTACCCTGAAGTCTATTTTGCAGAGATGGACTAAAAATGAACTCCCAAAACTTACTGTCAGTTTCTGGAAGATGAATTCTTCAAACAGTGGTAGAAGAGGATGTGGTGCTGGTCCTTCAAGAGTCACTCTCAATCTGTCTGTCAATAACGCCTATGAAAGAACAGTCTTCATGTATTTTACTACACTTCAGCTTGTGATTCTTATTAAGAGGGGGTCCATTTTAGGATTCTTTACCTAATCTAAGTCTCTGAGACCCTGACACCTTACTCTTCTGGAGACTCCAGGTAGGTTGCAGTTCTGGAAAATGGTGGCGCTGGAGACTAAAGGGTTCCTGATGGTTTCACACTTAATTCTTAATTCTTTTGCAGTTAACATGTGTCTTTTCTTCTCCACCTGTTTTTGTCTGACCCTGCTGACCCAATGAGCATTTCACTGTCCAATGGTCATGCCTCAACTGCCATTTATAGTATTGCATTTTTCTCATGGGGATTTAATAATTTTTGACTTTTCAGTCTGAGTTAAATCTCTTTTTTGGCTTGTTTTATCTGTAAAATAAAACGTGCCTAATAATTCTGCACACCTGAATTAAAGGCATTTTTCATTTCCAGCCTTCATGAACAATTATATATCACTTATAAATGATTAAATACAAAATTAATAGTAGTTAAGATTAATATGGTTTGGAATTGGCAAAATGTGCCTGGGACTAAAATATGATCGGGAATAAAATATGATCAGAAACTCAACGTGCCTAATAATTCTGCACGCCCTGTATAACTTGAAGGCATAGAAAATCAATTAAAAAAACAAACCTGAAAACTCTCTTCATTGTCTCCAGATGAGTTGTGCATGTGTCCCATTATCCACATCTGGTTATGGGGTGAGCCCATTTTCAGACCGTAATGGATGATTGTCCCAGCCTTCAGAAAAACTGTGGAGGTCACGCTTCAGACGTGGGAGGAAGACATAATGTGCACAAAACACATGAAGGGAATCTGACAAGTCCAACAAGCCATCTTCCTCAAGGCTGTGAAGTATTTCGTAATACAGCTGTGTTACGCTGACCCAGACGTCTCGCCACAGGCGTTCAATTCTAGAGAATACAAAATGTATCGATTAAAAATTATAAATTACACGATAGTGTGACATCCTAACTTGTTTATTACCTCTGATTATGTACGCTTTTCCCAGCAATGAAGCTTCCTCTTCCAGTCCCTTTCACACGAAACATGGTTTCTGCAACTGCCACATTTTCCACACCTTCATCACCCCGGACCCTGAAATGGAGGGGTGAAGGGAGAGGTTAAATCTGCTTGACTGCCATAATGTTAAGAAAATACAAATAAACATGTTTACTCATCATTACTCATTTACTATTATTTTTGGGTGATTTTTATTATATTTATCTTTTATTCTGTATATTTTTTTAAGAAAAATTTTTACATTAAAAAAATCCGTATTTTGTAAAAAAAAAAAAAAAAAATCTATAAAAAATATTAAAAAAATCTATAAAAAAATATAACTATGATATATACTCAGTCTCTTAAATGTAACTGTTAAGTCAAAAAAAAAAAAAGGAAAAATGACAGTCATATCCCAGCAGAAACATGAAACATTATAATATGTTCTATTGGAGTGTGTGTATCGTGTGTGTTTTCTGCATTGGGGATATTCTGTAGTCTTAGCCCTTCATTTGGGTATAAATCTTTATTGTCTCAGATTTTGTATATATAAAAAAAAAAATCAGTTTTCTCATAAATTCCATTCATTCCTATGTGGGTCAAAATGACCCATGAGGGACCCTTTTGTTACTTTTTTTATTGCACCCATTTAAACTCCTCAAATCCACTCAGTTTTTGTGTGTGTGTGTATTCCTGGTGCAAGTATGACAAAAGTAAAGAAATCTTGGACCGGTACGATCAACACACGATTTTTATAATTTTTTGGAAAATCAGTTTTGGGTCAAAATGACCTGAGGGACGGATGAGGGTTTAACTAAACGCAAGGAAGTGAGGAGCAGAAAAACTATTTTCTCCTACCTTGAAGGCCATCCATGTTTTTGCACAGACTGGAGAAAGAATGATAAGGCAGTGCTTGAACGGTTGTTTGTTGCTGGTTCCAGGTACATGATCTATACCAAAAAAGAATGAATGTAATACATTAAAGCATTCAATACATTCAAACACAGATAGATAGTCAGATTATAGATAGATAAGTAATATTATTGATTGATAGATAGATTCCACTGGGTTGGAAATAAATGTGTTTACCTTTCGTGAGAACCCATCTATCCCACCAAATATGATGATGTTGTACCTTCAAAGTAAAACCATGTTAAACGTACTATTGCATAACATTACACTTTCGTAGGTAAAATATAAGAACATACCTTATGAGCTTGTGATTCGTGTCAATATGGACTAAGGACAGTGGACTTTGAACAAAATATGACCTCCTGACAATACACCCCAGCTGTGTCATCCTTTCCAATATTCCAGGGGCATCCACTCTGTGCATGGATTCTTTTATGCGGTTCCACTGCACTCTATGTCCGTCTGCTTGCAGGTAGCCTTTTATCATCCTATATCCAGCATTTGGTAGTCTTCTTTTGATGGCCAAAATGGCATTATCCAATTCATTGTCAGATATGGTGCTATACGTAGTTTTTACAGACAAACCCAAGTCACGCATTCGGCGGAAGATTGTTGACTGGCTTACTCCTAAAATGTTTGCAATACAAGAAACTGGTAAAGACATCTCTATGAGACGGGACAGCATTTCCTCGGAAACAATAAACTTAGGTCGACCTCGTCCACCACCACATTCCCTCGTAAGAACTGGGGCCACCTCTTGGGAAAGAGCTGCATGAATTTTTTGTTGTAAATCCATGAGGGTCTCCAAAATATCATTTGGCACATCAAAGATAGTGGAGGCTGATGACAAAATAAACACTTCTTGATTGATAACATATTGAAAATAGTCCAAGTCCAGCTGATGTCCATCTAAAACTGCACTTATTCGTGACCTGAGGCGTTCTAGTAGGTGCGTCATCAGCGGTCCCTGTAAGTCAAATTACTCTGACATTAATATTACTTAGACAAAATTCTCTCTTTTATTATAGTCCAGTCATTTTAAGCCAAAATGGGGGTCAACCTTGAACAAATTGCAACAGAAGCAAACTCAACTGATTTTGTATCCTCAATATGTCCCGAGTAAGGAAAAAAAAAGCCCAGAAGAATCCCATTAGGGGAAAGTTTCGAAAAAGACCCAAATATAGCCTATTCATACGCCTATTCATTCTTATTCTCACGTGAATAGGGTAACATTTTTAACCTTTAGATATCACCATGAAAATGAGTTGATTACTTACATCAAGACAAACAAAAAATGTATTACAAGTTTTTTGAAATTGTTTGTTTGACATGGACAAACGGTGCATAATCTAATTACATATGTGCTAATTTGCATAAATACCACAACAGGTCTAAACATTGGGTCTAGCCAGGTGAACATGTCTTGTTGAATCTTGTTGATAACAGAAAAATACTTAATGTTGTTAAGGTCTGAATGGAACCCATTTAGGGGCTACCCATGAGCATTAAAGGGATAGTTCACCCAAAAATGAAAATTCTGTCATCATTTACTCACCCTCAAGTTGTTTCAAACCTGTATGAATTTCTTTTTTCTGCTGAACACAAAAGAAGATATTTTGAAAAATGTCGGTAACCAAACAGTTGATGGACCCCATTGACTTCCATAGTAGGAAAACAAAAATACTATGGAAGTCAATGGAACCTTAATTCTTAATTCTTTTGCTGTTAACATGCATATTTTCTTCTCCACCTGTTTTTGTCTGACCCTGCTGACCCAATGAGCATTTCACTGTCCAATGGTCATGCCTCAACTGTTTGGTTACAGACATTTTTCAAAATATCTTCTTTTGTGTTCAGCAGAAAAAAAGAAATTCATACAGGTTTGAAACAACTTGAGGGTGAGTAAATGATGACAGAATTTTCATTTTTGGGTGAACTATCCCTTTAATACATAGAGGCAGGAAGATGGGGTTTGTGGCTGGGTCCGTGGGACTGTTTCTGGGGATTTACTTTTTATTTTGCCTACCTTTTGTCTTCTGCATTCTCCTTACCATTGTCTCCTGTTCTCGCCTCAGACTCGTCCCCCAGAAACAGTCCCATGGGCCCAGCCCCAAACCCCATCTCTTAAAAAGTAATAAAGGAACCAGCCTAAGTAGGAACCAAAGTACTTCTTCCTGCCTCTATGTATTAATGCTCATGGGTAGCCCCTAAATGGGTTCCATTCAGACCTTAACATTTAGTCTTTTACTGTTATGTGTCACTAAGATTCAACAAGACATGTTCACCTGGCTAGACCCAATGTTTAGACCAGTTGTGGTATTTATGCAAATTAGCACATATGTAATTAGATTATGCACCATTTGTCCATGTTAACAAACAATTTAAAAAACTTGTAATACATTTTTTGTTTGTCTTGATGTAGCCTAAGTAATCAACTCATTTTCATGGTGATATCTAAAGGTTAAAAATGTTACCCTATTGACGTGAGAATAAGAATGAATAGGCGTATGAATAGGCTATATTTGGGTCTTTTTCGAAACTTTCCCCTAATGGGATTCTTCTGGGCTTTTTTTTTTTTCCTTACTCGGGACATATTGAGGAAGGATACAAAATCAGTTGAGTTTGCTTCTGTTGCAATTTGTTCAACTTTTTTCCTAAAATGACTAGACTATTAGTGATAAATGAAATATGACTTCAATACTTAAAGGACAAGTTCGGTATTTTACACTTAAAGCCCTGTTTACAGATCGTTTCTGATGAAATCGAATGGTTAAGATTAAAATTTGGACACATGCTGGTGTCCCGAGAATTTTAGGTTTCTTTCGCTAGGTTTCTAATGTGTGTCCAAATTGTAATCTTAACCGTTCTATTTCATCAGAAACGATATGTAAACAGGGCTTTAAGTGTAAAATACCGAACTTGTCCTTTAAACAGTGAACACTTATTACATGACCTGTGTATTAACGTACAGTGCACGTAACACGGCTGTTAGGAAGTCAACACTTAAAATTGCTCATTCTTTTATGTAGCCCTATCTCATCGCGCTACAGGCTGCAGTGATGACCTCCTAAACAACTTTCTTCTTTAAGCACTTAACTTTACATGTACTCTGAGAGCTTATCTTACCTACTATACTATCTCTGTAATATTGCTCCACTCTGTTATTAGTTATAACGTTAACGTTAACCCTTAAACACAGGGGTCGTCAAGTTCGGTCCTGGAGGGCCGGTGTCCTTCAGAGTTTAGCTCCGACCTCATGACCGCCAGGAACAAGTTTGATGACCCCTGCTTAAACATGTCAGATTAAAAAATAATAATAATTATTAACTTACTTGAGACGAGGAGTGAGCGCTTGGCTGCTGATCCGCCATTTCGGCGCCAGTGGTTTAAACCGTTGGTGGGGCGCATGCGCACTTCATTGAATCGATTCATCTTCCCTCGGATAGTAATGCCTGTGACCTTGATGACGTATTTTTGACAGTCGTTTCGCACACCGCACTTCGTGGTCGTAATTCGCATGTCGTGTGTGTAACAGAGCTGTTGTGAAAACAAGCGCCGTGTCTGTAAACTGTCACAGTCGTACATTTTAGAGTTGTACTCTAAAAAGCACACAAAATCGCGTATCTGTAAACTGTCGTGGCCGTAGATTTTGGAATCCAACTCTGACAAAAAACAGAATTACATACAATAGTTTTAAATTACGCACGAGTATATTAAAAGTACACACAAATGTTTTGAATTACGTACGATTATTTTTGAAAGTGATTTTATTCCATACACATGGCACTTTTAAGTTTGTATTCATGAGGTTTTACTATTTTTTTTTTTTTTTTTTTATGTTTTAAATTAATTTATGAAGCCACTGTAAAATGTATCATTAGCCTACATGTTATATTGTTATACTATAACACTGTCATATTTTGTGCATTAGCTTACTTCATCGTAAATAGAAAAGCCTGACAATGTAACTGCTAAATACCCAAGTATTGTGGTATTCCACAATGTTTCTCACTGACACACTCATAACTCAAGATTGTGGATTAAAGAAAATCCCAAGCTTCCTACTCATATTTTCATCATTGTGGCGGCGTTCATGTGTGTTCAATTTGTAAATACGATCTTTATGATACTAGGTATGTCTTGAATGCATCAATTAGGGACAATCCATACAAACAATCTTTACTAAACAGACTGTCACAGTGAGAAGATTTTTGTCCTTTATCAATGCTAAAGGCCTAACCACTGCAGTTAAATAAAAGTCTGTAGACAAGTCTTAAGGTTAGGGTTAGGGTTAACCTTAACCCTTAATTTCTAACCCAGACCCGGTTTCACAGACAGGGTTTAGATAAAGCCAGGATTTGTCCTTAGTTCAATTTGGGTATTTAATTATAGCTTTTAAAAATGTGCCTTAGAAAAAAAAAAACATTACTGGCGTGCATCTTGAGACAAAACAATGGCACTGCCATAAGATATGTCAGTACAAGTTGCTTTCAGGTAATACAGCTCAAACATGCATTTTAGTCTGGGCCTACAGGCTTGCCAGTGAAGTGTGAAACCCGGGGTATTATGTTGTAACTTGTATATAATTATGCCAATGTTACCAAAGTGTTGCGTTAGACAGAGGATTAACTCTAAACCAACAGGTTGTGTACCAGTGCCACACAGGGTGAAAAGGGATGTTGACATTATTAGGCATAAGAGTATTTCTAAAGGAAAGGTCAAGAATTTGTGAAAGTGTAAAAGGGTCATTATGGGTCACATGAATGTAACTGTCACCACCATGATACCAATTCATTAGATTTTCATATAGATCTACATACAGAATTGTATATGAATATATGCAGTGTTTGCTCTGTTTAATATACTGTTTGCTCTATTAAATTGCACTTTATCAGAACAGTGGCAAATAAATATTATATATGGTCAGTTACTGTAAGTTCTTACAGTATTTTTAATCTTTCATTTATTGTTTAATTTTTATACCAGTCAGTATAAAATCTGTATAAAATCTATCAGTTGTGGCTCCTAAGTTGTGGAACAGCCTCCCCCTTCATATCCGGTTAGCTCAATCAATAGAAATATTTAAGTCGCAGCTAAAAACTTACCTTTTTAATTTAGCCTTTAGTTAAGGGTGGTGTACACTGTAGGTATACACTTTTATTTAGTTTTATTTCTTCATACACACTGATCTCATTATGCTGGTGGGTGAGGGAGATGTTTAAGAGTGTGAAATATGCCTTCATCCGCTAGGCTTGATATGTTCTGTTTTTATATATGTATGTCTTTTTACTGTAACTGTGAAGCACTTTGGGCAACAACGTTGCGGGTAAACGTGCTATATAAATAAATAAAAGTTGAAGTTGAAGTTTTAATCATGCACTGCAATGAAAAAAACTATTTAACCAATTGATTAAATATAACAGCCAGCCTACAAATACAACCAAATAAATAGCACATCATATATTTTATATATATATATATATATATATATATATATATATATATATATATATATATATATATATATATATATATATATATATATATATATATATATATTCATATTTTCCTGTAATTGCAATGTTGCCACACTATTGGCTGTCTCTCCTAGCTGTTTTGAGCATGATTGGTTATTCTCTGTTTATTCTGCCTGTCATCCAGGAATCTAGCCAATGACAACTATGCGCGCCTTTACGAGTCAAGTTTGAATAAACGTCAGTTGAGTGAGTCGGTGTTTGCTTTGCTGCTGCGCGGGATCTTCAATATTTGCCTATTCTGTGGGTTTTACATCGTTTAAAACATGGATTATTTTTCATCGGACTGCTAAATGTTTATTTTGAGCGAGTTGCTGGGTGTTGCTGGATGTAAATGAAGAACAAACAAGGAATATGGACAAAGAATTTTATCAACGGAAATATTGCAATCTACGGAAGGTAAAACTTTATTTTATACAAATTCTGCTACATCAAGATATAGTGTATTAAATTGAGAATCTAAACGCGATTAGAGCAATATTGTTAGTGCATACGGTATTCCAATGTATTAATGTTATGTGCTGCTAGCATGTGTAACTTGTCTAACTTAGTTTATGATACAAAAAATAAAAATAAAAAAACCCCAGCATGGGAGCTTTACAACGAGTGAACTGAGAATATATATTGTATCTTTAGACAGAAAGGAACTGTCACAGTCTTATACTATAAGAATCTGCAAACTAGGCTTATGAATCTATTGATCGCGGGATGGCTAACCGATCAGTTAAATTAACGAGTCGTAATAATATGTTTTGGAGCTGGTGAGTCAATTTAGCAAGCTTTTGCAAATGTCTCCGTAAGTAAGTAAAACAAATAACTAATATTGATGTGTTTGTGTGTGTTTCCTTCATGATCCAGGCATTTGGGGAATAAATATTATCCAGCCACACGATGTTCAGATGCGGTGAGTATTGTCATAAAATACACGTGAAATAGAGGCAGAACATGTGAATCTGCTCAAATGCACTGGTTCAAACCCTCCAGACAAGCTTTATCTTCTTGAGTTTACAGGCCTAGCTGACCCAAAAATAAATGTCTTTCAAAATGAAAGTATTTTCAAACCTGTATAACTTAGTTTTGTGAAACACAAGAATTTTGGGAATAAAACAACTGTATGCATTGTAGCCTATGACAAAAATAAAAGGCATTTTTCAAGATATCTTAATTATGGTTCTACTGTACATAAGAAACTCATACAATTTCAACATATGGGTGAGTAAGCTACATAATGAGATAACTCTATTTTTATTTTTATTAAATTTTTTTTTTGAATGAGCTGTTCTTTTAAAGGATTAGTTCACCTCAAAGTTGAAAATTGTGTCATCATTTACTCAACCTCAAGTTGTTTCAAACCTGTATGAATTTCTTTCTTCTGCTGAACACAAAGAAAGATATTTTGAAGAATGTCTGTAACTTGGTCCCATTGACTTCCATAGTATTTTTTTTTTCCTACTATGGAAGTCAATGGGACCCAAGTCTGTCTGGTTACTGACATTCTCTACATGTTCCTTCTTTTGGTGATGCACATTTTTCTATCAGACATAAGTTTTACATACCAGACAAAACGAATGAAATGTGACCCATGCTAATTAATTCCCCCCTTTTACCTCTCTCTTTTATCTTTCTGTGGCCAGGATCCGTCATTCATCAGAACAGCTACCAAGAGAAGTGAGTATTCAACCTCTACCTCCTTTGTCTCAATGTCATTTCAACACAATTGGTCTCCAAAGTACTATATGTATGTGTTTATATTAGGGGTGTAAGATTAAGAAAATGTCATAATTCGATACAATTGCGATTTTCGATGCAAAAACTATTCACAGTATGTAAATGTAGTTACTTTGTACTTTGATGTGCATCTCCATAACTGAGGCCGATACGATACGCATCTCGATGCATAGCCAACGATACAATACATTAATGATACATATAAGCAGCTGCCAGCTACCGATGCAATGCAATACGATTCACTTTTATTACGATCCGGTGCGATTCGATTTCGATTCAACGCATTGCAAAAATATGATGCTATGCAATTCAATGTGGTATAGATAGTTAACTTTTATTTCTTTTGTTCAGACATAGGGCAAATCATAAAGTAGCAAAGTGCCATCTGACTTTTAACACATGGCTCTCTCACAATCAAAAGATTTGGTTTCCACAAAAAAAGCAGGTACTGTAGGCTAACTGACCAGAAAGCAGGTGCTGTTATTATGTGCTTCACGGGCCGTTTATCAGTTTGGACCAGTGCAGCGCGAGCCAATCTTGATCAAGCGACACTGTTACTACACGGTGCTAAGAGATCCCCACTGAAGTAATAACATTGCTGCGAGATCTATTGAGAAGCATTCATATTTCTCTGTTATTAACGGATCAAACAGCGCTGACGTGGAAACATTGTGCCATGAATGAACAATCCAGTGTCCACAGATCAGCAACATTCACCATGGATTTACTGTAGTAAAACAAACTGTAACCATGGAAGTTTGGCAGGAATAGTAGGCTATAATGCTTTCAAGTTACATTACGTTGGTTTTATTTTGACATTCATAAAATTACTGCCCTCAAATGTTAATCTGAACTAAAATAAACCTTTGTTTATAACTACAATATTACATTACATTTTTTTTCAAGGAGCTGTTTTACATGCTTCTAAGAGTCAATTATAGCTTCATCATTCCTCAAAGTAAAAAAAAAAATCATACTTTATGATGTTACGTTTAATACAAAAAAAAAAGTTACAAATATTAAATCAAGGAAAATCAAGGAAATTTCTCTGGCAATTTTCTTTTTCCTGTATTGAAAACGTACCGAACCATGACACAATTGTATCGTATTGAACCGAACCATGAATTTTGTGAACCGTTAACTTACATCCCTAATGTGTGTGTGTGTGTGTGTGTGTGTGTGTGTGTGTGTGTATGGGGCTGTTTAAACCTGGCCACTTGATCTGTTTTCTCAGATCGGATAGCTATCTGTTTTATCACAACAATTCCATTTACACCTGGTCACATAAATGTGTTTTTGCAAAACGGATATAAATCAGATCTTCGATTCCCTCGCTATGCAAATTTAATGGCGTTCACGTCACCGAAAGCAACAGATATGAACTGCATTTTATTGATCATCCGTTAAAATTTCTAAATCAAAGACCGCAATAGGAGAGAGCGCAACAGCCCTGGTAAGATCATTTCGTTTCTTTACTTTTAATGATGATAACTGTGTGTTAAGCATCGGGGACTTACTTTCACTTTAATTTGCGATAGTTTGCACGTTGGCTTGATGAATAACGTTAGATGGTCAGCGGCGATGCGGCAGTAGCGTCGTCATAACTTGCTATAACATGACATATAGCCTATAACACGCTCTCACACGCTCTCACAACTTTATTTTAGAGCGTTTTTGGGAGGAGTAAAATTTACATGTGGTTTCAACAACCAGATGCATTTACACTTGTCCAGTTTCTTCTGGAATGCGGCCCAGACCACCTCCTGAAGTGGTTTGAGCAATCAGATTCAAATGCGTCACAAATGCGTTTCGGAGGGCATTTACACCTGGTCTTTTCAAGATCATATAGCTATCTGATCACTAAAATCGCATGAAGTTGTAAATGGCACCTGTGTGTGTGTGTGTGTGTGTGTGTGTGTGTGTGTGTGTGTGTGTGTGTGTGTGTGTGTGTGTGTGGAATGCCTTATATCAGGCTTGATGTAATTTTACTTGATTTGTGATTTATTTCATTTAATTGATTTGAGTACTCAAATTTTCAACTATGTATCTCTGCTGTAAGCTAAACCACAACAGTGGCATTTGTATTTATTTATTTAACATGTGGATTTTTTTGCTTTGATTGTAGCTGCTGTCATGAGATGGGACCCAGCTGCAATAGAGACCCAAATAAAGTCTGTAGCCGATCATCTGAAACTGCTTGCCGCTATAAATGAAGCTTGTGAACCTTATAGCAGCCATATTTTGTTAATTGTTATGTTATATTGTTTTAACAACATTTTATAGATTATTTAAAGGGAAATTGTGTTAATTTACAACTTTACTGTTCAGGCTTTTAAGTTGTATTGTGTTAATTTATACTTTAGTCTTCTGGCTGTTAAGTTTTGGTCCAGCAGAACAAAATAGTAATAAAAATATATTTTGAGATTTGAATAGTTGATTTCTTGGAGTGATTAGTTTGTTTTACAGGAAAAGGGTAAGCAGTTTATTACAGTTATATTGTTAAGATATACAAATGCAAGTATATACACTACACAGTTATTCAATTGAATATTCAATATTATCAATATTCTTTAAAATCTTATTTAGGTCTATGGTCTGTGTGTCTGCAGTTTCATGACACGACAACCATTAACATTGAGTAACTGGGTTTTTCTCAGTGAGAACTAGCTCCCTCACTGCCACTGTTTTGTAAATATTTGTAAGTAAATATTTTTTAAAGTAGGATCCTTGAAAAATGCACATATAGGATTTCCATGTCAGTATGGGTCTTTAACAGTCTTTGACATTTCTACTACAGAAAACACGTCTAATACAACTTTTATTCTGACTGCCTTTAGATGTCTAACAATTACGTCTGTAGCAAGTCTTTACTTGACATCTATAGAATGTCCAGAAAAGACGTAAAAAAAACTTTCATTCTGGCTCCTGTGAGGACGTCTTCTGGATGTCTAAGAATTACGTATTTAGCACGTCTTTAATTGACGTCTATACAATGTCCAGAAAAGACGTATACAAAACTTTCATTCTGGCTCCTGTGAGGACGTCTTCTGGATGTCTAAGAATGACGTATTTAGCACGTCTTTATTGACGTCTATACAATGTCCAGAAAAGACGTATAAAAAACGTTCATTCTGGCTCCTGTGAGGACGTCTTCTGGATGTCTAAGAATGACGTCTTTAGCACGTCTTTAATTGACGTCTATACAATGTCCAGAAAAGACGTATAAAAAACTTTCATTCTGGCTCCTGTGAGGACGTCTTCTGGATGTCTAAGAATGACGTCTTTAGCACGTCTTTAATTGACGTCTATACAATGTCCAGAAAAGACGTAAAAAAAACTTTCATTCTGGCTCCTGTGAGGACGTCTTCTGGATGTCTAAGAATGACGTCTTTAGCACGTCTTTAATTGACGTCTATACAATGTCCAGAAAAGACGTATAAAAAACTTTCATTCTGGCTCCTGTGAGGACGTCTTCTGGATGTCTAAGAATGATGTCTTTAGCACGTCTTTAATTGACGTCTATACAATGTCCAGAAAAGACGTAAAAAAAACTTTCATTCTGGCTCCTGTGAGGACGTCTTCTGGATGTCTAAGAATGACGTCTTTTAGACGTCTTCTAGACGACTTTTTGCTCGCTGGGAAGTTTCCCCTTTTTATAGATGGTGATGAAACTGAAAGATTAATACCTGTATGTGTTCAGCTACATCTAATTGTTTTGATAGTATTTAATTTTTTAGATTCTGAAAATATTTTACTACGGTATTACTGTAGAAGTGTTGCAAATGTCTGTGTCATTCAATGTTGTATTAATGCATTCAGTGACTACATCTTCCAAACTACATATTTCACTTAGACACAACCACTGGCAAAACTCAGAGCCCATTTTTATACACTCTTTTATACGCTCAAAACTGTTAAACATAATTGAAAGATCTTATAAACATTGAGATCTTTCAATTTAAATGAATTAATTTCTCACTTAAACACAAAGACCAACAGAACTTGATTTACTATACAGGCTTCGTTGCACATGCTTACATATTATTTCCAAGACTGTGTTATTTATTTTAAAAACCTAAGCTAGACTGAAATGTGCAATATTTCTACCGTATACCACAAAGATATGTAATTTAAGTCCAAAGGGAAACTATGTTTTTATTGTATTTTTATTACTGCCAATGTCTGAGAGACCACAACCCATAAGATTGCTAAAGTAAAAAATGTGTACCGTTGGTTCATTAATGTTAAGTAATATTTTTGACTCGAACAAAATCACTTAATTGTCAATTTTTAGGTATTTGAAATGTACTATCATTAACTTTTGTAATGTTAATTTATATTATGTTATATATATGCACGGTAAAACTCTCTCCAATATGATATATATACACATTATAATGCTTGATCTGTAGATAAAAGGCTGTGGATTTGCATAAAATGACTTTATTTTGTGTATTTGTATTTATGTTTGTTGCTGTTTTAAAACGACTCGCTACCGTGTGCCTGTTCACACCACAAGGACTATGAATCAGCATCAAACGCACAATAACTGGAATTTAAAACTTCACTATGTGAAGAAACAAATTATCAATAAACTGTTGGACAGATATAGGCTACACTAGGATTTGTGCGCTCGAAATTTCTTCGCTTTGTGCCGTGAACTTTTAAATGCGCACTTGTGCAGCGCAGCGCTGAACAAGTTGCTTTGAGCACATCATTCTGCACCCGCGATGCGCATACGCGCTTTGTGCGCTCTGTTTTGAAGCGTTTCATATTATCATGGTTTTTCCTATATTTTTTATACCTAGCCTGCACAATACATTTAAAATAAGCATAATTTAATTGTATGTTATATTGTATGCACTAAAGCTGGTGAAAACCTATCTCAGGTCCACAATGTCAGATGACAGATTAAGCAATTTAGGTGTTCTAAGTATTGAGTCAAGGAGGGCAAAGGCCTTAAATCTAGATGAATTTGCTGATCTTTTTGCAAAAAAACACAAAAATCGTAGAATGCAGTTAATGTGACTGATTCTGAATATGTAATGCAAATCTAAAAAATATAATGGAAATGCAAATACATTGTTGAATGATTGGTAATCATGGTATTTCAGCCCGTTCTCATCCTAGGGCGTCATATATTGACGCTTTTGACATTTCGTCTACATCGAACGCACATGGCACCCTTTAGCGTCAATATGAGACGCAGATAGAAATGGGCCAGAAGGCGCCTCCTAGCGGTCTAACCCTATCCCTACACTAGACCTAAACCTACCCATAACCGAACAAAGCTCTGTGCGTCTCATATTGACGCTAAAGGGTGCCATGTGCGTTCGATGTAGACGAAATGTCAAAAGCGTCAGTATTATGACGCCCAAGGATGAGAATGCGTTGGGTATTTTGCCTGTTAATGCCTATAGTGCAGTGCAGAAAATGATATGACAACAATAAGGTCTAAACTGGCCCCTCTAACAGTACAACTGGCCCCAGCTTGCCCCCAGCTTGAATGTGAGGCTATATGTAAAGCAGAAAAGCGCAATATAAATAAAATGTATCATCATCATCATGTGATTATATTTACTACTTTTGTGAATAAATCTTGCTGCAGCATTTTGGACCAGTTGAAGGCGAGCGATTTGTGACTTGGAAATACCGCAATACAATGAGTTGCTGTAGTCTAAATGGGAAGTAATAAAAGCATGAACAGCCATCTCTAGTGTTTTGTCAGTTAGGAAGTGTTTAATTTTAGACAAAAGACGGAGTTGATAGAAACTAGATCCAATTACTGAAGATATTTGTTTGTCAAATTTTAAAGGCCCATCTAAAAGCACACCCCAAACCTTTCTTACTTTGTCAAAAAAAACAAAAAAACCTCAAATACTCATGAACATGTGAACACGTGATGATAAGTACGCATGTGACCATGTTATATACTTGTGCATGACCTGCCTGATCTCATGAAAATGCATCTCTATGGCACGCATTGTGTTTATCGTGCAATTTTTACGTGAAAATATATTTTTTTACATGCATATAATACGCACTTTATTGAGTGTAATACACACACATCCTACAAAACTAATCCTAACCAAACATATAATACATATTACATATTACACACCACTACTAAACCTACCCTAAACCCACCCATGCCTATCATATGCACGTATAAATTGCACAATAAACACAATGTGTGCTATAGAGACGCATTTAGTGTGACCGGGTTGGAATGACGTAACAATTTCACAAATTCACGTTTATGTTGTTTACATGCAGATGGTAAAGGCATCGTTTTCAAAACGAGTGATAAAAGGCATAATATATAATATACTATATAATATACTATATATACACATAATGAAGACAGACTTCACTGCCAGTTCACTTCACTGTTCACACACACACACACACACACACACACACACACACACACACACACACACACACACACACACACACACACACACACACACACACACACAAGTCCTCACTTGTATAGATAGACATCGTTCAGTGAGTCCTCACTTGGCCAGTGTAGAGCGACATTGGTCTGTTAGTAATATAGACATGTATGTGTGAGTGCAATGGCACATAACAATGGCAGGTAAATTGTTAGGGACTGCATAACCAAGCATAGAAAGTATCTATGAAGGCCTATATATAAATATATATAACTTATAGTTACAAAATAAAGACATACTTAACTGTTCACACACACACACACAGTTCCATTGCAGGCTATTGTGAGTCCACTGTTGTATAGGTAGAGATCGTTCAGAGTTGAGATTCAATCTTGGCATGTTTAATTTTTTTAATTTTTTTAATTTTAATTTTTTTAAAAGTTATATTATGAAAAAAATGATTTCATTTTTGTTTCTTCAAAATGACCAGATGCAGCAAGTCAACTCAAAAGTTTTGAATTAGATCTTAAAGAAAGGTCCACTGTTGGATGGTAACGACCGACATATGTTTGGTTGCATTTAAATTGAGCAATATTTCAAACACTGACTTTCTCTGTACATCAACATCCTAGAAACAAAGGAAACAGAAAAATAAGGACATGTCTATTGATTTTTTTTAAGAGTAGAAATTATGTTTTAATTAATAGGCAGCCAATACTATCAGTCGCATTATTAATATCTTAATATAATAATAATTACATTATAATTATAACATTTAGTTGCAGATCCCCTCTTGGCATGCTTTTTTTTTTATAAAAAAAAAAAAAGCAAATTTGAAGTTATATTTTGAGAAATATAATATAATATATATGGTAACCCTTTATAATAACTGCATCCTATTAATCATTAGTTAAGCATTGGTAAACAGATAAATCATAATTCATAAAGCAGACATTAGTAAGCAGTTTATAAATACACCTTTAAACGCTGTATTATTGAGTTAGAAGCATATCTATAATGTGTTTAATAATTGCATTTTCATACTTTATTAATTATCAATTTATCATTTCTAAATGAAGTATAGCATTATTTACAAATCAGTTATTTAGGTGTTTACAGTGATTAATAAGATCACTTAGAAAGTGTGAGTAAATGTAGTAGATGCAGGCAGTTATAAAGCATTTAGTAGTGGTCAGTTCACTATTTTGCGAGCTCATCTAAAGTGAGGACTAGTTATGCTTTGTAAATAATTTATAAAGGAGATTTAAAGACTCAGTTATCTTCTACAACAACAACAACAACAACCTTTATTTATAAAGCACATTTAACACAATAAAAATTGATCCATGCATTTATAAACAGAAAAAGGAAACAAACACAACACGATAGAGAACATAGAAATATTAACAGCCTTTAAATCTCCTTTATAAATGCTTTACAAGGCATAACTAGTCCTCACTTTAGATGAGCTCACAAAAACTCGTTTTCAAAAGCTTTCATTGTCAGGCCCCCAAAATGGCATTTTCGTTGAAATGAATGGCCAAAACGTTTTCAGTTTTCAGTTGAAAATGATGTCGTGTAAACAGACCCTAAAGCGTGTATTATTTATTGCACTTTAGTTTTTCGACATAACATTTTGAGATTGACCCTCCAAAATCTTTACAGTGTGTTTGTGATGGCAAGAAATGTACAAAGCAGCCAAACACGTATCGTTCTTTACCATCCAACTGGGGACGCAAAGTTCATTTTG